>CM055102.1:5798286-6016196 GCA_029204225.1 Diphasiastrum complanatum
CCACCCAACCATAGCTAGATCCAAGCTCCAAGCAAGACCAATCTAGCACCCCCTTGCTAACCATAAACAAATCACAAGAATACCACAACAAACTATAGCATACTCAAGATCCAAACTCTCACTTATGTCCCATACCATAAGCAAGGTCCAAACCCTAAGCATACTACACACCAAAGCAGTACTCTACACACTACTAGCAACACTAGATCATAAGAAAAGCAAGCAAGAGAGATCTCTCCTCCCCCCAATGGGCGCCCTACTACCCTCATATAAATGGCCCATGGACCCACCGCTCCAGTGCACTATGGAGTTCCATGCCCATCCAATGAGAGAGGGAGAAGCCTAGGGGAGTTAAAGAACCTCCAAGAACCTCCATAGACTTATGGAAAGTCACGAGACTCCTTCCATAACCTATGACTCTTTGAATGCCTTTCTTGTGGGAGTTGGGAACTCATTGGACCCATTGGAAGTGCGCCCTCCTACTAGGTCCCAATGCCCAAGTTGTGCATGTATACTTTGGTCCTAGACCATTAAAGTGTATGGTTCAAGGTTGAGGCCCAAGGTTCAGAAAAATAGTCATCCAATGACTTTCTAACACCTCTCTAGGTTGCATACCTCCATCCAAGGCATAGACACCTACCTGCCCATAACCAATGACACTAGTACCTTAATCTTAGGCACCTACCCTTAATCCTAAGGGTACTCCTTATCAAGGGTCATGTGACTCCATACCTCTGACCAAGGTATAGTCACTTGCCTGCCCTTATCCAAAGGACACATACCCCTTAATACTAAGGATAACCCTTATCCAAGGGTAGCTTGCCATTTAGCCCCCAACACTAAATGGACCAATAGGGGTTTGAAGTACTGCTAGTTACATAGGTATATAACATTATTCGTAAGGCAAAGTCTGTAGGTCATTTGATGTGTATGGGCAATGCATGTCCATTCTACGTCGTGTGGACTAGAAATAGAAACCAAAGACAGTGGAAAGGTCGTCTAACAAAGAGTCCGTTTGTTGGTGCACTCACATATGAAAGTGGATCTCTTGTTCTCAAACATATTATCTCCTCTTACTTCATGCATTTTTTTTTATTTGGTTTCTCCCTCCTTTCTCTCTCACCATTGCTAAATCTTTTAGGAAGTTCCTCTAGAACAACTGCTCAAATTTCTTGAATTGGGATATTTATACTGCTCCAAAAAAATTGGGTGGTTTGGGCTTACTTGACCCTTCTACCACCTCCCTTTCTCTTCTTTTCAAGCGTATCTATGCTAATTTTATTCCTCCTCAGCCTTGGACTCTGATGATGACCTCTATTCTTCCTCCTTTACTCTTAACCAATGAGTTCAATTCCCATTCTTATTTTCTTGAATTTACCTGCTCTTTGTTCCTTGCCTCCTCCTCCTCCCTCCCTCTCTTATTCAAATCTATTCTTAGAGTTCTTCTATCGATTAGGGATTTGACCTTTTGGAATGGTGGTAATATTGTCTCCCCTTTGGAATCTATCAGGCTGGTTTTCAAAAGTGATTACTCTTAACTCCAAGCCTCTTGCTTTGATCGAAAAAAAACTCTATCTAAGTCTCATTCAAAAATGAATTTTATCTATTATCTCAGTCTCTCTCACCTTAGGACAAAACTTGGTCTTTCTGAGCGCAAATCTAAATTCATGTCCTTTGCGTTTACCCATGGTGAATTTGGAACCATCTTCATAAGAACTAGATTTTTAAGGCCTTGGATAAGAAAGGTAAGATCTCCTATTCCTCCGTTTATTCTACTACCAAAGAGTCTCTTTTCACCTTTTCTTGGTTTAATTCTAAGTGGAACCTTTTGGATCCTCCCAATTTGTGAAAATCTAGATTTCGACGTTCCTTTAAAATTAAAACAGGCAAGCTCAGAATCTTCTCTCTTAGAATCCTTTAGCTCTCCCTTCTTTCGAGCAAATTACAGGAGTAGTGCATCGCATGTTTGTTCAACATGCAAAACTGCAGTAGAGGACATTGCTCACCTTTTCTTTCATTGTCATACTCCTCTCTGGAGATCGGTTGCTGACTTGTTTATTGCACATTTCCATGTCAGATTCAGAAGTTTCAGCCATCTTGATCTACTGCTTAATTATATCATCCTGAACGACTAAGTTGCTACCAATTTTTGGTAGTGTATTGGAATCATCACTCTTTGGTATATTTGGTTAGATAGAAATAGCAGAGAATTTGAAAATAGAGATTTTATCTTTCTCCCTTGCTGATTTTTAAGAAAGCTGAAAATCTCAGTCACTGGTAGTTTAATGGTTCTCCTTTTGTACTTTGTATGAAGTCACTAATCTATGGTTGATTTTCTCGAGAGAGGAAAAAAAATTGGATTGTCTTATCTCTGTTGTCTTGTCTTTTAGAGCAACTAGGATGTTGGGTGAAATTGTGCAATTATTAATTTTAAATACAATTGTAAAGGACAATCCAAAATGAACATATCATCATTGCAATTAGATGCATAACCTAATGTCAAGAATCCTCTAAATATCTATCAAAACATACACATAAGTAGAGTAAAAATTTTAGAAAAGAGGATGTGTGCACGCATGTCCCTTATCTCATTCTAAGTGAGTGCTCATGTAAAAAATTAGTCATACAAAATAATCAATAAAGCTTGGTCTTGAAATATCTTCGTAAGTGGATATATTATTCATAATAATTGTCAGGTAATCTTTACATTAGTAGTACTCTTTTTAATACACAAATTATGATATAAAAGACATTGGCATGATAAATAATTGGTCAACTATCTTGGCCCAAAATCTACGAAAATCATTTATTGTAATGATGGGCACTAGAATACTAATAATTTATAGGAGACATGTAGTTTAATACTTGACATGTTTGCGAGGGTGTTATGAACATGGTTTATGGCAACAAGTAAGCATCAGTACACATATATACTCATTATGACACTCATCTAACAACTCATAACATTTCTAGCTATGAGAGTGTCATGTCTCTAAAACATAAAGTAGTCTTACATGATCATATGGATCCACTGTCATTTTTATGCAATGTGCATTTATGGAGGCCTAATTTAGAATATTCAAAAAGTGTTAGATGAAGTGTTTAACATTGGTGATGTGAAGTATTATGCTTGTGCAAGGAGAAACAATGTGGCGCTTATTTTAACTTAAAATACCACCAATATGAAGTTATTTCTATTTAGACAAATATTGAATATCTTGTAAGATATTTGATGAATTAAAAGGTCTTTTTCATCACATTTATTCTATTTCGACTAACTTAATAATCACTACCTAGAAATTAATATCCATTTCCATGAACAACCAGCACATATCTATGAAGACAAATCTTTTAGAAATCTTATAGTTGATTACTTTACATTACCTAGCATAACTATAGAAGTGTCCATATAATTATATCATACACTCATATTACTTCCATAAAAAGTCATGTGAAAGAATATTCTGCACAAAATGATATGTTGTATCTTAAAAATTATTTGCTCCGCATGCTACTCATCAAACATGTGACACTTCAAGCTAATGAAAAGAGATTGAGAACAATATAATGTTGTCTACTTTATCATTGTAATAGGCAATTGAACACTCAATAGTTTTTGAAAATGTTTTGAGAACCAAAAAACTCAGAGTGGCATTAACACTAGAGAACGTGAAGATGGAATGTATTGTATTAGTCCTAGGTATATTTTTAACCTTGTTGTCTTTATTTGATTGGTTTAATATATATGATTATAAAGAGTAGACAATTTTTTGTGAATAATCTACAACCCTTCATTTTTCCTAACCACTAGCCCAAATTACTACTCTGTGAATGGTAATTGGATATCTATCATAGTTGGAATATTTAAATACATCTTTTAGACATATCGAAGACGTAAATTTCTGAAACCTAGTTACTAGAATATTTTTAATTCACTTACAATGCTATCACATTTAAAAAAACATGTTTAATTCATTCAATATAATCACACACCATCTCTTTCTTTCCCATTTTAGTTTTACTTAATAGTAGGAAAGGATTGTCCAAAAAAAATTTGGGTTTAAATTTTGTAATTTGTGTGTGTGTGTGGGGGGAGAGAGAGAGAGAGAGAGAGAGAGAGAGAGAGAGAGAGAGAGAGAGAGAGAGAGAGAGAGAGAGAGAGAGAGAGAGAGAGAGAGAGAGAGAGAGAGAGAGAGAGAGAGAGAGAGAGAGAGAGAGAGAGAGAGAGAGAGAGAGAGAGAGAGAATTCTTGTAAAAGAAAGAAAAGAATCTGTGTACAATGATAGTGGGAGAGAGTACGAACGTACAAACTTATATCCAATAGGTGTGAGTACTTAAGAGGCATAGTAGGTGGCCTTTCAAGTAATCCATAAGAGGGACTTGAAAAGGACCTAGCCTTAGAATGAGTCTCATGATTTTTAGATGGGATTTTAGGCCTCACAATCAATTAATATCTAATTTGGGATCCAAGAGCCATCTCCAAAATAAAATGGTATTTTATATTAGAAAAGGTTATTAACAAGTCATGAAATTGTGACATTCCCTCTCACTTAAGACACATGCAACTATTACATAAGCAAATGTCAAAAAAAACTACTAAAACTTGAAGTATGTATCAAACTGTAAAATAAACTAGGCTTACAATATCTAACACTCTCCCTTGAGCCTAGTTTATTTCATATGCATAGAGATTTTCTCTAAAAGAAACCCAAAATTTCAACACTTAAAGGTTTAGTAAGCATATCAGCTAGTTGATATGCAGTCCTGCAATGCACTACATCAATTTCACTATGATAAACTTTTCCCTATTGAAATGATATTTGATATTTATATGCCTAGTGCATACATGAAAGACAGGATTTGTAGCTAGCTAAATAACAAACACTATGACTATCACACTTGATCACTATGAGGCAAGAATATTTCTTGAGAATCTTGAAAGGATTGTAATATCTTGGTCTCAATTTTAAAAAATAGATTTCACATTTTTATAACAATGAGATGTGACAAACAACATAACTAGGTCACCTACTTCGAAACATGTCTATGATATTTTTTAGTAGATTTTTGATAACGAGTTTATGCACGAGTGATTTGTGAAAGTTTCATGCATAAAGGAAGAAACCTAAATATGCCAAGATTGTGTACACAATCTCTAATCATAAAACCTAGTCAAGATGTAGAAACATCCAAACGATCTTCAAACTCTTCAAGTGAATAAAAAATGATGGAATTTTTTTGGACCTCTAATAATGTCAAAAATGAAAGAACATAAAATTCATAAAGATGCATGAAAATCAAGTCATATTAATCATTCACATAAGCAAGGCAAATGAGAAAATTCTACACAATGTAAAGATCAATGTCCCTCCTCCAATATCGTCACGAAAATGAGGTATGTACATTAACTACTAAAATGGTAACATATTCAGGTATATAGAGCTGTAGTATGCCACTTTTGGAAGGTTCTAGAAGTAGGTTTAAGTCCTAAATCTTTGCCATCCATCAAATCAATGGTCTAGGTTGACTAGCTTGACAATGACCTCATAATCTTATGAAATATGTACATGAAACAATATAAGAATGTCATTTGGACCAACTCGGTCCCCTCCACACAATTTCTGCGAATTGGCCTCTACTTTGACCTTTGTTCAAACTATTTGAAGTTTCCATATCTAGACTTCAAGTTGATATTTGCCAATTTGGACTACTTTTTCACATTCCCCTTCAAATTCAACTTGGCCAAACAAACACCATAATCACCATCCATGCTTACCATAACCAAGACTTCTCCTATGAAAATTCTTTGGAAACCTTCAAAAACTAGCAATTAACAAAATCCATATTTGCCTTTTCCTCTTTGTATCTCACTCCAAGTAAATACATCACATAAAATTACATGAGCATCATCAAATATGAAGTAGCAACAATGGTCAATGTTAGTCAACACAAACCCAGTAGTAAGTACATGATAGAACCATTCTCTTTGTGCCCTCCTCCTTTGATTTGAGCCTAAAACACATGCTAGATCCATTGATGTCCTTCAAGAACCATGTCAAAAATTCTATTTACCAGATTTTGCCCACAAAACTTCACTTTCCAAGCATCAATGGCTCACACTAGAGTTTTTGAACACCAAAACCAAAGATAACATTCTAGCATTTCTAGATCCTTATCTTTTTCATATCGTGAGGGAAAAACAACATTCTTCATCCCAAAGCTTTGACGAAGATCAAACAAGATCATATCAAACTCCATTTCACTAGGTAGAGTGAAAACAATGTCACCACCTTGAAGCAACCATAAGATAAAATGATCTCTATCAAACATGAGATAGAAATGATGAAGATGAGAGTACATAGAGGTCTTTGAAATCTCCATGGTTTTATTTTCTAACTTATATAATGATGAAAAATCAGATCCATTTTGTACTTGAACTCAAACTTGGTAGATAACAAACTCAAAACTTGAATTTTTTCCCTTGATTTCCAAGCTTGTGACTCCATCTTCCTCAAGCACCAAACATGCACTTGTTACCTTCCTTTCTACATTATCTCTAGCAAGCTTTGAATATAAAGATGCTCTTTTAATGCTTGGTGATGTTTCATGCTCAATGCTAAACTGACTAGTACCAAAGAAGTGCCCTAAGATGCTCCTTGTCAAACACCAAAAACCCTCGCTAGGACTTTGCATAACATGAATAAGCTCATAAACACAAGGATTAGGCTTAGAAAAGATAAACCAAATGAGACTCTTGAAGAAACATCAAGTTTCTAACCACAAAGCGCTACTAGCTTATGACCAAGTTTCTCCAGAAATGCAAGTAAAGAGCCAATAGGCCTTACTTGTAGAAATACATGGGAAACCTGCACAAGCAAAAAACCACAATACACAATGTGCACTGGAAACCGCAACCTCAAGACCGAAACTGCAAGACGATGGAGTAATCGAAACCACAACACACCAGCCTGAGGTCCATCACGAAACTTTGGGAAATCGAAAGAAAGAGCAAGTGGTCACTTGTAGTTAACAAGCGAAGCCTTAAACCGCAAACTGCCAACGCATTGTGTGGTATGCCAGACAACACAAAGATCATTGTGATCATATAGATGTCATTTGTGCACCTATTGCTAAGTGTACAATCTTGAATGCTTTATGCTTGTTCATTGTTCATGTGTTTTCAGTTGTTACTCTGTTTTTTTGCACTTAGGCTCGCTTCAATGAATGCATAAAAATCAATATTAGATAGGCAGTGTCCATCTAGCGCTTTGAGGAGGATAGATCTCAATTAGCAGTAGTAGCTCTGGCTGAGAGTTCGACTCATTCTAAGCTTGTCAAGAATAGAAGAATCAGAGCGTCTCACACAAATATCCCAACCTGGTTTATCAAGGACTAGCTTATCATATCCCAACAATGGTGTTAGAGCTCGCATGAAAAATGTCTCCAGATTCACTTACACATCCATCAGTGGTATCAGAGCGGTTCGGATTCATCAGTGGTATTAGAGTGGGTTACTCAAAATCTTAGAGCAAGGTCATTCAGATCAAAGAAGCCTAATACAAGCTAAAATGTTGTATATAACAATGGCATCTATAAGCAGCATTCAATCAAAGATTTGCATAGTACTTCAAGAAGATGGTTCAAACTGCCTAGCTTGGAAGGTGAAAACTTCGCTTATCCTAAGAGGAGAAGCACTTTGGCCCTGGGTGGATGGGACTGAAAAGAAGCCAGCCAATGCTGGGAAAGAGCTTTGTGAATGGAAGGAGAAAAACGATAAAGTAGTAGCTGTTGTCTCATCCTCCATCGAAAACAACATCACACTCTATCTCTCATCAATATCAAATGCACAAGAACTATGGGACGCATTGATATCAAGATTCGAGACCAAATCACGCAACCAAGTCATGCATTTGGAAGATCAACTCACCTACCTATGTTGGGAAGGTAAAGACCTCATGACATTCATCAGAAAGATGAAAAACCTATTTCTTCCTTTGCACAATGTTGGCACGAAGCATGAAGTCTCATAGAAGAAGCAACTGACCTACCTGTTGTGTATGCTACCAAGATCTTTCCAAACGACACACACACTCTGTTAGCAAAGAATCCTATGATGACCCTCAAGAAGGTAGTAGCCGAAATCAAAGAGGAAGTAGAAGCCAAAGAGCACTACAATGACAGAGAAGAGTCTGATCAAGCTCTATATAGCAACAAAGATCGACGCAAGAAGAAGCCTAACACTAGAGGGAGTCGTCTCGAAGATTAGACCGCAGTCAACTGAAGGATGCAGACAAAGGTGGAAGATCCAAAGCACCTACCAAGCAGAAATCGCAAGGTGGTGACAAGAATTTTTGCATTAGATGCAGACGTGACAAACATCAACTTAGAGATACATTTTTTTATGTCAATAAGGACTAAAAATAGTATCCTTACTATTTCTAGCAAGAATATAGGTGGATTAGGTCAAATTTGGACTTACTCTAATTGGTTAGTAGAATTGAATCTAGTAAACTTAGTCTAGGTTTTTGGCAAGTACCTAAAAACTTCCATACGTTGATAAGCTTAGGCAAGATCATCCAAATAGGTCAAGATGATGCTATAAATAGGCATACAAGTGTGGGAGAAATTCATCTCTCTCATTCATTTGTATGGAAGATATCTCTTTTGGTTTCTACATCAATCTCTTGCATCTTGGTGGTGATATAGTGAATTTTTGTGTGTAGAATGTTGATTTTCTTATCTATATGAATGCATGAGTGTGAGTATTGTTGTTGTACTGAATTTGTACGGACATGAATAATAAAATATCATATTTAAGTGTTTATAGCAAGTTCTTGTTGTGTTCTCATCTTTTATGTGTAGTTGATGCATCATTTCTACATTGGTAATGAAGCTAGATGTGCTTTTCAAATTTGCTAAAGATCAAAGGGCATAATTAGGTCATTTGGATCTGATTTTTTCACATGGTATTAGAGCTTTGTTGAAGGCTATATTTGGAGGAGAAGCCAATTCTCACTAACTCCTTATACACAAAGTGATAAAGGATCCAAAAAATATCTCTCTGGACTTGCACTCATTTTGCAACCTAATTTGTGCTCTTTTTTCACAAATTAGAATATCTAAACGGATTTTTGTCTCTCTTGAACAAGCTCACCAAACTAGACACCTCCCTATCATAGACACTTTATTGGGATATGAGCTTGACCCTCACACTTTTACAAAGAAACATTGACTAGAATTAATTTGAGCTACAAGTTTCTTGCCAATTCTACACGCAAATTGAGGATTTTTTTACTGAAGATCTCTCAAAAAGTCCTTTGTCCAGGGCTTTGGTGAAAATGTCAACAACCATTTCTCTCATTCCGATAAAGACGGCTTGCAGCATTTTCTTCTCAGCTTGCAACATTTTCTTCTCAATTAGATCCATGATCAAGTGATACTTGATCGCGATGTGTTTCGTTCTTGAATGGAACACATGATCTCTTGTCAGATGTATTGCAGAGGTGTTATCCATCTGCAAGACCATAGGCTTGTTCCTTGTTTCTCCCAATTCATCCAAGAACTGCTTTAGCCAGATTATCTTGTTGGCCATCTTTGTTGCTGCAACGTACTCTACTTCGCAAGATGACTGAGCCACAATGGTCTGCTTCTTGCTGACTCAGAGAACCGTCGCTCTTGATGTGATGGTGCATCCTCTTGAGATTTACAATTGTCCTTGAGGGATGCCCAGCTAGCATCACGTAGCAAGATCTTGCATGGAAAGGACTTTGAGGATGGAATTGAACAAAGGAGGGAGGGAAGTGGATAACATCCTAAAACCTGCATCACGACAATAACACAAGCCATAATTCCTCGTTAATTGAAGATATTGCAAAATTTGTTTTGCAATCTTCCAATGTGTCGAGCCTAAATTTGTACAGAATTGGCTCATGATGAACACTGCATAATCAATGTTAGAGCGTGTGTTGTCTGCAAGGTACATCAATAAACCTATCAACTTCCTGTAAGGTGTGAGCTACATTTGTTCTTTCTCTTCCTCAATCATTGTTTGTCAGCACCGTCCCTACGAGCATTGGAGTATTTGCTCATTTGCAGTTCAGCATCCCAAAATCCTCTAGGATCTTCTGGGTGTATCTGGATTGGTGAAGGTATAACTTACCTCTCTCATAGTCCCTTTCAATCTGCAAGCCTAGGTAACACTTGGCTTCTTCCAGATCCACGATCTCGAAATGTTTCGAGATGTCTGTCTTCACTTCAGCAATCAGTTGCTCACTCTTGCAAAGTATCAGAGTGTCATCCACATATACAACCACAATGATGATTTGCCCATTTGTGACTCTGACATGCACATTGGAATCAGCCATCAATGGCTTGAATCCTAATGATTTCAAGACTTGATCCTTCTTCTTGTACCATTGTCGAGTTGATTGTTTCAGACCGTAGATACTTCTATGCATTTTGCATGCATAATCAGGAAGTGAATTTGAGATGTATCCTGGGGGTTGATCCATATAGACCTCTTCGTCTAGTTCGCCATGCAAGAAAGCTTTCTTCTTGTCCACAATGTGGATCCTGAGGTCATAAACTACTGCATATGCAAATAACAATCATAGGGACAAATGTTTGATGAAATGAGAGAAGATTTCAGAGTAGTCCATACCATATCTCTAAGAAAATCCCTTTGCTACCAGTCTTGCCTTGTATTTTGCGACACTCCCATATGGTCCGTACTTGAGCTTGAAAACCCATTTGCATTTCATAGTCTTGCGCTTATGTGGTAATGGTTGCAACGTCCATACCTGGTTTTTCCTCATGGATTCCATCTCTTTGTTCATGGCTTGGATTCACTTGTCCTTCTTTGGACATTCAATCGCTTTCTCGAAAGTCTGTGATTCATCACTGAATCCGCAGAACTCTTCTAATGTGGAAGCTGAGCTGCCTGGCACATATCTTGCTAGCGCTTTTTGTGGTCTTGTCAATCTTCTAAGAGATCCTCCTAGCACATCAATGTCTGTGCCTTTGTCTGCTCCGCTCGGTCTGGAACCATCTTGGTTTACAGGAACTGTAGCAGTAGGCTGTCTTCTGAATCTTTCATCTTCAAATTCATCGCTCGAACGGGAAACGACTTGAAAATCTTTGTTTTTGTGTTCGTCTTTTGCTCCCTTTGTCACTGGCAACAGGTCATAATACTGTCTCTCTAGAACTTCATAGTTGACAAGGTCATCATTGGCCATTGTCCTGCTCTCATCAAATCTAACATCTCTCACTGTTTTCACAGTGTTTGTGTCTGGCATGTAGACTTTGTACTATGACGAATTGTTGTCATAACCTACCAGAAATCCTTGTTCAGCTTTCTCATCAGGCTTCTTTTAAAGCTTATCATAAATGTGTGCATAAGTCTCACAGCCAAAGATTCTAATGTGAGACAGATTGGGCTTTCTACCCCACCATAGCTCATGTGGTGTCGTGTGAGGGACATCGGACTTACTTGTCATGTTTTGGATGTATGCGGATGTAGCTACTACTTCAACCCACAGTACCCTTGGATCCTTCGAGTAGGCCATCATGCATCTGGCAGCTTCCATCAGGGTCCTGTTCTTTCTTTCTGCAACACCATTGTGTTGCAGTGTGTAGGCTGCAATCCTTCTATGAATGATGCCATGATCATTACAGAAGTCAGCAAAGCGATTCGAGATGTATTCGCCACCTCGATCTATCCTGATCTGCTTCACTTTGTTGCCTGTACATCTCTCAGCCCAATTCACATACTTTGTAAATTTATCAAGTGCTTCAGATTTATTCTGAATAAGGTACACTCTGGCGAATTTATTATAATCATCAATGAAGGTTATATAATATTTTGAACCTCCTATTGAGATCACGTTGAAAGGCCCACAGATGTTAGAATGCACTAACTCTAGAATCTTGGTCATTCTATAGGAGTCTTTGACGAATGGAGTGCGTGACATCTTACCCTTCAAACATGCATCACAGGTGGTCGAACTGGTTGCATTCAAGATGCCGACCCCTGTTATTGCTCCATGATGGCTTGTTTGGTAAAGTGCCATTGAGTTCATGTGGCATAGTCTTCTATGCCACAGAGTGTCTGGCGAGTCATCATGAGTCTGATGCACCTGGTTTGGAGGTAGCCGTACCTTTAGGTGATATAGATTACCTTTTCTTCTGCCTTGAGCGATCAGAGTACTGGTACTGGCATCAATCATGTTGCATGCTTCGTCTGAAAACATCACACGCATCCCTGCATCGATTATTCTTGCCACAGAAAGCAAGTCTTGCTGTAGTGTAGGCACAAACAGAACGCGTTCGAGTCGTCTGTCTCTGCCACTGGTGTTGAGCCACAATGAACCAATATCGTTCACTTGATGTTTAGATCCATCTCCAAGAACTATGAATCTTGAGGGATCTCCACTTTTGAAATCAGACATGATTCGTCTTGATGTCACGAAGTGCAAGGTGGCTCCTGAATCTAGGATCACCTCATGTGTGTCAGATGTTGAAGCTGCACACACATCTTCACAAATGTAGGTTGTCGAACAATTTCTGTTCAATCTTTCTTTGCCCATTTTTGAGCTCTCAAGCTCCTCGACATAGAATGAACTGTTGTTGTTCTCATGTATGTTCTGCGTTGATTTGTTCCTTGGGTTCAGGCAACAATCGATGGCTGCATGACCCTTCTTGTGGCAACAGATACACTCAATCTGTGGATTGAGCCAGCATGTATCGACTGTGTGCCCGTCTCTTCTGCATCTTACGCAAGTCTTCTTTTCTCCACCTTGCTGCTTTGACCTCTCTTTGCTCTTCCAGTTGCTTGTGCTGGTCCCCTCTGCTTGTTGATCACGATCCTGCTTCTGATTCGACTCCCTCTTAGGCTTAAACTATTTCTTGGATTTTTCTGTGTTGTCGTAGAGGGCCTAGTTAGAACCATCCTTGTGATCAAGGTGTTCTCTCACCTCGACTTCCTCACGAATCTCGACAATTGCCTTTTCGAGGGTCATGGTAGGATCTTTCGCGAGCAGGGTCCTCGTCGTCTGGAAAGATCTGGGTAAGGCTCCCAACAGGTATGTGAGCTGCTTCTCAGCTGACACTGTGTTCTCTACTCCAAAGTTATGTAGTGATAGAAATAGATCCTTCATCTTTCTTGCGAAAGAAGTGAGGTCTTTCCCATCCCACTTTAGATTCGTCAACTGATCTTCTAGCATCATGATTTGACTTCTTGATTTTGTTTGAAATCTCGTGAGCAGTGCATCCCACATCTCCTTAGCTTTGGAGAGTGTAGCCAGGTCAAGTGTGATACTATCTTCGATGGATGAAGACAGCAAGGCTACCACCTTGTCATTTTTCTCCCTCCACTCGTGTAATTCCTTGTCTGATGTTGTAGGCATCTCCTCTGTGCATCTCCTCTCGCCCTTGAGTATCAATAATGTCTTAACTTTTCATGCTAGAAATTTAGATCCTAAAGAATCAAGAATTGTACAAATCTTGCTCTGTATGCTATTGATTGAAGCCATTGCTTCTGGAGTCTGTTCTCTTGTTGGTGGTTGTTCGTCTGAATGTTTGGCCTCCTGGATCTGATAGCTCTTTTGCTATGTCAGACTATGACAAGATAGGTAGTCTCTGATACCACTGAAGACAATGCTTGAAACTCATTGGGAATTCGCAGTCACGAAAGAATCGTGAAAACAATGGATTCGGATGGAATATAGTCAGACACTGCTGACCTACATTTAGAAATTAATGTAGCATTCAACAAAATCCAACCAAAGTGCGAAATTAAATGAATGAGATAATCATACACACGAATAACAACAGACTACTTTGCATTCAAGATCAGACATAAATAAAAGAAATATGTGCACAAACGGCTACAAGATCATCTATTGATTTTCTGATTCTTCAAGCACTGCATGTAGATCCGCGCAATGCGTTGGCGTGAGAGAAATATAGTTCTCTCATGAGTAATGTCTCGCTTACTAGCGGACTCGTGGATCTTTGTGGATCCTGTTTACAGAAACTTGTCTCGCACGCAGGCGGACCTCTGTTCTATATTTTCGTCTTGATTGGTTACTAGCATCAGACTATTTCATGTGTATCTATTTGCCAAGTATCATCCAGAAAGTATATATTCACTCTGTGCAACTCGTAGATTAGAGTAATTAGGCATCTATAACTAATCAGAAATAACAAGAGTGGCAGATTAGCCACGACCTAGAGTGTATCTGTTGACGTCATGCTATCAGATCATATATCTGTACTTCTGGGTACTTGCATGATCTTGCTGGTCCTTTTTGGAGCGTGAGGGCAGAAAAGGGTGTCGCGATCATTTTCGTTTCTCGTCGTCTGACTTTCTCCTCCTGTACCACGAAAGATTCTCTTTCGTGAATCTTTCTCGTTCGTGTCTTCTCGTCAGGGGGACGTTTGGGTTCGCGAACATTTTCGTCAGGCAGAGGGCTGAAAGCTAGCAAAGCTTTGTAAATAGAAACAATTTCCAAAGCTATCGATTGTTAAAACCTTGCCCCTCCAACACTAGCTTTTTGATATCAGAATTTACTAATTTTGGACTCTACTTTGGAACAAAAACTCAACTTACGTACAAGGCTCTGAGACCATGGAGAATAAATACATTTAGGACATGAAAATGATCTAATCACTCCACAAGAGGTATTGGATGCATTGCTATCATCATCTCCATCTTTAAATGTGAGCTAGTAATGACCCAATTTTGACAAGAAGCAATTAGAACAATCAAAATCTAAATGTAAATCGATAAAGGAGGCTTCACATGTTTGAAGTACAACTTGTTGTACATAAAAAAAGCAATTTTGAAGATTCTTGAAAACTCTATATCTTGTTCTGTAACTTTTTGATCTTCCATGCTAAAAGAAAAAATAAAGTATTAGGATGCATGCCTATAACTCATACGTGAAAGAGAGAATTAATATGCTTTGAACATGCACAACCAAGTGATAATAGGAGGGAGCAGTTTGGTGGTTGCATCAACCAAGCATATAGATTGTTGTTGTTATTTGAAAATAGATTAAATGCTTATGTTTAGCTTATTTAAGTTGAGTATTACTCACCTTATTGCATGATTAGCTAATTCTAGTATTTGCTTAATCAACATAGTTTAATAGCTCTTGCATATAGTGCATTTTGGAGCCTTGCCTTCCAATTAATTTTAACGAATTGTAAATATCACGTTGTAACAGCATTTGTACTTTTTTTCCCATAATAAAAGAGAGGATGTTTTCTATTGCCAAGAAGAAAAATGTATGACAAAGTGATCCTCCATTAAACTTATGCTTTTTATTAGTGTTAACATTTCTCAAGAAAACTAGTCAAATTTCATCACTCCATTGCTTCACTTGCAAATTTAGTCGGCCAACATACATTAAATCCATCATTTCAAATACGAGAAAAAAGGTTTCTGATCATCTAGATTGTCTTTGTCACATATTGCTGAAGATTTAGCAAAAGTGGAACTCGGAAAAAGAAACAATGGGCATGGTTGAGAAATGGTAGGAAAACAATGGGTACCCAAAAAAAAGATGGGTAGCATTGGTCCCTATGGGATAGGAGTACTCGAATGCCAAGACAATAAGATCAAAGATCAAAGTTCAAAGAGGAGCCTGGGTCCTGCACTGAGCAGGGCAGGCTACGACCCGAAGGTTTAAGAGTGAAGATAGATGAGCCTTTAGGCCATGGCCATGGCCTCATTAAGATGCCCTTTAATGTCTTATTCACTTTGTACTTAACTTTTGCATTTACGTGGAGCTTGGGAGGGGTCCCATGTGACACGCATTTAGGCCAAGGGCCTCCGTCAGCCACGTGTCATTATTGGCTGGACCTTCTTAGCCCCCTTCCCCAAATTTGAGTCCGACTGAGTTAATTAAGTCACCCACGGCCCAATGACACGACCCCGCCGCTGCTGCGGGGATACTCTCAGAGCCATCCAGATCTTGCCACGTCGCGACAGCGGCGTGATGCCAAGTGGCGGATTGACGCGTGGCGAGAATCCAAGTGAGCCGGCGCTAGGGCTCGCCGCCGGCCTACAGCCAATGAGAATTGCGCAATCGCGGACATAGATGTTGGGGGCTTGACGGGCAACTGACAGTCGCAGACCTGCGGTCGCTGTCTCAGACCTGCGGTCGCTGCTGTTACAACGAAAGTAATGACTCTAACCATTAACTGTCGTTCATCTCTATGCTCCACAAGTTAGAAGGCAGGCAGCTGATTTATGCACGGAAATTGGAATGAAGGAAGGAAGGGAAGGATTCAGGAAGGTTTGGGCTTTTTGTTCGGAGTTGGATCGAGCTAGCTCCTCGAGAGTCGCGGAGAGCAGAAAACTTAAATGGATGTATGGATAGATCATAATGGAATGAATGAAGTGCGTAGCAGGAGTAGGTAGTCCGAATTTTGAAAGGAGAAAGGAGGCTGGCGATGGCGAGGTCTACGGTCACAGTAAATAGGTGGCAGAAAACTTGGGGTGGATGATTATGTGCTGCTGCTTGCTTAGTTTGCACTAAATCTCCGATCGTATGCGAATGGGTAGAAATTAGAATGGCTGGAGCCTGGCGGCCAGCAGCCACACTCTTGCCCATTTATTGAAGTACGCAAGACACGTTCTTTTGAACTGGTTTCTCTTCCCTTCTGAATTCCCATTGCCCACATAAATGATACACACGGTATTAGAGTAGATTTTTTTTTGGGGGAGGGGGGGAAGGCCCCACCTGCAGGCCCCGACCAGCAAGGAAGGCCCGAAGCCCTCGGGCCTTCCCCTACGTAATGTCATTGTGAGAAGGTTTTTTTGTTTTTTTTTTCATTTTTTGGCCGTACGGTACGGCCGTACGCGTGGACCAGTTTTTTTTTTTTCCGTTTTTTGCCGTTTTTTTTTAATTTTTTTACGTTTGTGGTGGAATGTGGATGTGGACAGCCTATGACGGGCTGCCACATAGCACATGCACATTCCACCGGAAAGAGGAGAGAGAACGTGCATTCCACCGGAGAGAGGAGAGAGAACTTGCATTCCACCGGAGAGAGAACGTGCATTCCACTGAAGAGAGGAGAGAGAATGACAGATTACTAAGAGAGAGAAAATTGGATGGACATTATGCTCCTGGAGGTGGTCCCAAAATACAAAGGACACCTGAGCACAAGGCATTATGTTATGGTTTAGGGTTGGTTTTTGAAGGGCAATTTTGAAGCCAATGTTCAAGGAAATCCCACTTTTGTGGCATGTGCTACACCTTGCAAGAATCTCATGAGCACTCAATTTGAATGATTGGGATGACACATGGTAATATGGGGCGGAAGGGCCTCGGAGCCGGCCCTTCCTCTGCGTGAATTCTGTTTTAACATTTCTTTTTCTTCTTTTTTTTAAGGCAAATTTGTTTTACACGCACCTTCCGGGAGGAAGGTGCGTGTAAGAAAAAGTAAATTTTTTTATGTGCACCTTCCAGCGTCCGGAAGGTGCCTCTAAAAAAATTTGTCCCACATGTTACTTTTTGTGAGGCTGGTCCCTTTTCTTTGTAAAATGAGAAAACTGATTTTACAGAGAGGGGAGGCCTCCTTCGAGGGATTTCTGCCCACCGCTCATGCTCTCTTTTTTTGCAAGTAAGTTTCTTAGATCAACCCATTTTTTTTTCTTTTTCTGACCTCCAAATTCCTATCCGATTTTTTATTCAAATTCAAAAGTGCATTTGCCCTGTTTATTGAATTTTTTTTGAGAAATGAATTCTCAACAACCAGCCATTGGTTGTAGGACTTTACCGATTCTTTGTGAACACTGTTTTTTCCCAAGAAGGGCATCCGTGCCACGCCTATAGCGCAAGGCCAGACACTGCCCTCAGATGGGCCCAAGGAAGAAGTCCTTCCTTTACATATTTGCTATAAAAAAATTTTGCATGCATTTTTTGGGCAAAAGGTGCATGTAATAAAAGGTATACTTTCCAACAACCAAAAGGTGCCTGTTAAAAAACAATTTGTCATAATTTTTTTTTGTGTCCCACAAAACAGTTTCCTTCGTTAAAAACAAAAAATTAAGATGATATGACGTATAGGGGGAAGGCCCCTTTTTGCATGCCTTTCCAATGTAATCAATGCTAAAAAATTGCCAGTTTCTATTTTTATTTTCAAAAAAATTGAGAAATCTACACTTACTATTTAGAGTGAACACACTTTACAAATGTGTAAAGGTACACTAGTCACCTCACAAATGTGTAAGTGCACCTTACACATTGGATAAGTCCATTAAATGAAGGCTATTTTTAAACAAACATGATTGTGATTGTGCCATTTAAGGGTTGGTAAAAAATTCAAATGATGGTTATCAAATGTGCTTTAGGTATATAAGGAGTATGGGGGCTACACTTAGAGTGGGATAAACCTCAAACTCAACTTGTCGCACGCTCATGAGCATGTCCAAATTTCACATAGGGGTGAAGGTTGGGTGTTCACTTTTTAACCTTGCATCTCCCTTTGGAGTGTGGCACATGCCTCAAGGAGGAGCTTGGCACTTAGCTCCATATGGGTGGGATCCAACGGGAATGGGACAAGCCCCCAAACCTAGATTCCTTCTTGAGAGTTGGGAAATCTTTACATGTTGGGAAACTATCGAGATTTTTCATATCATACATTTGTCTAGAACAATTTACCAATATCAATACAACCAAGTTTTAGGAGTTGTTGGATGGTATCTTATGCAAGGATTATATTTGCCAATTATAAACCTAGGTATAGCTATATAAAAATGGTTGAAAGTCACAATTTTTTTACTCGTAATATGCAATATCTAAGGCATAACCTTATTTTCCGCAATATGTGCATGATTTGAAAAGCCAGTACTCCCCACCAATGTATTTGGGACACTATGAACAAAATGTACTTACAACTCTAATGTTTAAATACCAAAATAATTTACTACATTGGTAATAGGGCAAAATTTGTATTTTTTTCCTAGTCTATTTATCAATTTGAACAAACTTGGGTAAACACTCAAGTTCGTACCACTTGAACACCTATATACCCATCCAACAATGATGCAGCCACACTTAAAGCAGAGCCATCCACCCTACTACATAATATGCACTTGCTTGTTATTCCAAAACCCCAAGATGTGGTTATTCTAACAATTCATGCCTCATTGAATGGACAAAAATGTAGCTAATGTTCTATTATCGTGAATAGTGGGTAAGGGACTCTTTGGAACCAATGTTCCTTGTATTTGGATAGGTGGATGGATAGCTTATAAGGATTGCACTTCAAGAAATTCAAGATTGAAGTGATCTCAATATCTAGGTCGTGGGGATATGCTCTTACCTCAAGTTAGCAGAGGTGACAGCCACCTTGGGATAACTTGGGGCCTTGGAGATGTCGATGGGTCAACTATGCCTCTCCTCCAGTGGCCCAATAGAAGGTCAACGCAGAGGCATTGGGCATAAGCATGGGACAATTCAACAAGAGGGACATGGTGCATATGGAAATGGGAGTTGCAACAAAAGCCCATTGCAATCACATTCAACAAAATATTCCCCTAATTTACATGCAATGTTAGTAATAGGTAGTAACAAAACGTGAGAAATGATTAAGAAATGGAAAATATGTCCTATGTGCAGTACTTCTTCCTAATATGATGTTCAATGTCCACTATGATTTGTCTCTACGTATATTGTGATTGGGCCTACCGCCTCCTTATAATAGGGCCTCATATTTCAAAATAGTGTCAATAATAAAACTCTATTGTTAGTCATGATCTTAAATTTTGTCCCTAAAAATATCATAAAGCTCTTTGACCTTGCATACCATTCCAATTGATGAGAATTGTGATATATATAGTTTAGCATATCCTCATTAATAAATAAGACTTTGCCTACAAGCTAAAAACTAAATAGCCTACTTTTTTTTGGCTTGACTTGTCTAACTAATTTAACTTGGGCTACATTTAGCCTAGAATCCATGAGATCTAGTCATGGCATTAATGTTGTCAAACATCATAAACCTTGATACACATTTTCCAAAAACATGGGCCATTGAACTAACTTCTCATTTAAAACCATCCCTATAAATGTAGAAGTGGTCTTGTTGTGTGGCATAGTTGAGTTGGGATTGACTATTAATGCTTGTAAAATATTTTCAAGCCAACCAATAATAGAGATTCAATGAAAATCATAAAGCATCATAATGCACCCTACAATTGTGAAATCTATAACTAATACCAGTTGAAATTTTGCCAATAGAAAACTACAATGTTTAAAACTAATAGGTAAAATGTCAGTCTCCACAATTGGCATAAAGATTTATTTTTTATTTTTTGAGAGCACTTTTGCCCACCAATGTTGTGTTAGGTGTCCTCACATGTGTGAGCAAATACTATAACATAAAACAAAAGAATGAAGCACCCTCACATATTATAGAATGAATAGTATGCTAGAAATGAGACGAAAGAATTTTTTCTATGTGACAGGAATGGCAAAGTAGACCTATCTTTACAGTTCATAGTTTTTTTGGGGTCACACATTTTGACTTTTCTATCACATCATTTTGAAAAATTTTGTATTTACTTCTCTTGTTAGGCACAAGATTTTATTAGTGACCTTTACACCGCTCTTGTCAAGAGGTGCATTGCATGTACTCCCTATATTATGTCAAGGAGTGTAATGGTGAAATCCTCTCCACCCCTTTCCTCAATGAATTTGTTTTCTCTACCTCAAGATGCACTCCCTAACATGGTGTAGGGAGTGTTGTGGTGCACTCCTTAGTACTACCTTTTAAACCAAGAAACACTCAATGAAGAATTCATTGATATGTGTTTTTCCAAATGTAAAGAATGGGACCGTCGTCTGGCTAGAATACTTTTTATGGGCCACAAATTTTGACCTTCTTTTTTACTGTAATATGCTTGGAAAATTTCTAAAGAGCTATCATTTGCTTCTAAATCTCTCTAATAATGGGACGCTTTGTTTAGTCATAATCTTCCCCTACAATTCAATAAATCTTTATAAAGATGTAATAACAAAACAAGGGTAATTTGAATTACTTTTGTTGAATATAGTAGTTACAACATTCCTCACATAAATTTTGTGTAAATCATTTTTTAGCATGATTTAATGCACCTCGAGAATGGATGGCAAAAGGCCCCACAAATCTCGTACATAAACTTGAATTTGCTTCTGAATTTTCTATATGGACCTCTAAACCCATACTATGTAGGTCATGTCAATTTTTTGATTCACAATCTGCCCCTAAAAATCCTATCAACTTTCCAAAAAATGTTAAAGTAAGAGTAGGCATAATCTAGGTTATTACACCTCCCAAATTTCAAAAAATAGGACTATTACATTGTCATGTATTTTTATTACACGGGTGTTTGAAAGAGAAAAGATATATCCACCCAAAAGAGAATCATCAGCCTCTTTGGCCCCCTCAGAGTGCCCAATATAAGAATAACAGGCCAAAAAGGGTTTAAGTACACTTGATAATGGCTAACTAGACATTAAGATGATTAAGTTTACTTAGGACATGAGCCTTCTCTATCAATAGGCAATAGACATCAAAAAAAAATTCTCTCGAAGAAAGTTGACCATAGATTATAGACTTTTTACAAGATACATAGTAATAGGAAAACTTAAAGAAGCTAGGTAACTACTTTAGAGAACCACATAGATTCCAAAGGTGAAACGGAACTATCCCTGGTCCAAAAGGTAAGCTCTCGATTGGAGAGGAGTATGGATGAATTTGAACGAAGGAGGGAGGGAAATAGAGAAGGGACAAGACGAACATGTGAACTCAAGAAAGTAGGAATGAGGATTATTGCCTTTATATGAAGGTAGGAATGAGGATTATTGCCTTTATACGAAGGAAGGGGAAGAAGAATAGTCGTCATCATAAGGATCCAAGGTTGAGGAAAAGCAAAATTGGAGTGGATTCGTATGTAAAGGAGAGTGAGAGAAGTGGTACATGGATCGAGAAGTCCAAGTTCCCACAATTTTTTAGGAGTTGTGCAGATATCCCAATTCAAAAGACTAGGCCTATTATTCCAGAGGAATCTCCACAAAGTCTTAACAATTGCGAGGGAGTAGGAAGGGGGAAGAAACCAGATAAAAAGAAAGTGAGTGAAGTAGGATAATTGATGCGCTTGAGTACTATGATCCTAGCTGGAAAGGAGAGATCATAAGAGTTCCATAACAAAATTTTGGACTTGATTCTTTAGATAATCTAGTTAAAATGGTCTCTATGGATAGGGACGCTCCCAAAGGAAAACCAAGATATCTAAAAATGGTTCCATGAGGAAGGACGTTAAGGCCTAAATCTTGGCACCAACTGGGTGGAGCATCATGAGAGAAAACAATGATACCAGATTTTTTATAGTTAATCAAAGAGTCAAAGAAATCATATAAGCGAGCAAGCTCAATAAGAAAAAGGGAGGTAGAATGGTGGTGTAGCTCAATAATTCATGTCAGATCATTAGCAAGGAGTTGGGGGGCCGAGCGAAATGCCACAAAAAATGAATGGAAATTTTATTTTCAATATTTTCTTGCTTCTAGCTTACATTTATTCTGATTTACATTCTAACCGTCTTCAACACTTTATTACAATTAATTGACTCTTCATCGACTTGTTTCACGCTCCGCATTATCCGAAATTTTTTACTTTTTTACTTTTACCAACCCATTTTCATCCACCATCGTCCTATTCCCATCCACTCTAAGTATTATTATCATACTACTTCAACTGATCATGGATACTGAAATTTTTTATGAGGGATATCTCCCAGAACCCCCAGAATTGCACCTTCAAAATGAACAGCCTGAATCAAGTCAGCGGATAAGACCACAATTAAGATCTGTCATACATGACCCAAGGAATAGAGCTAATTATTATGATGGGAGATATGATAATCGACCTATTAGATTATTCCTAGACTAAGATCACCTACGTTTGAATGAAGAACTCCCAAATTAGATTTACCGAAATTTGATGGAAGAACGGATCCTCATCGATTTATTCAAATCTTTGAGAATTCCTATGAAGTATATGGAGATTCTTCACATGAAAGCATGGCCCAACTCTTCTCCATGACCTTGCTAGGTGTCGCTCGAGATTGGTTTTTCAACCTTGACCGAGATGAAGGTAATGAATGGAAAGTGTTAAAAGAAGCTTTCATTAAACAATCCAAACCCGATAGATTATCATATAGTCCTTTTGTACGATTAAGCCAAATCAAAATGAAAGAAAAAGAAAAAGTAAGGGACTATATTGAGAGCTTAAATATCTTCGTGGACAATGCCAAGAAGGATTAACTGAAAAGATGCTAATCACTTGGTTCATAGTCGATGTTCCAAAAAGGATTCGACAAACTTGTTGATGATAATCGTCAACTAAATCAAGCCATGTTAGAAGCTATAAGAGAAGAGGACAAAGAATCAGATGATGAGGACCATCATTTTGATAACTGCCAAGAAAATTTAAAAGAGCGTAGAAGAGAACGTTGTGTTGTAGGGATTACTGAACAAATACTAATTGAAAGATCACGCACTTTGGCTATCCGGGATGAGATCAAAAGAATAACCAAAACCCATAAGAGTCAGTTAGATGAGATTCAAAAAGCCTTAAAAGATCTTCAAACCTAGAATACATATCCAAGACAAGAGGGCGTGTGGTGTTCTATCTAAAGGGGAAACCATACTGGGAATGAATGTCCGAATAAGGGTCCAACACACTATCAATCTAGATATGTGTTCTGTATTAGATCTGATCATGAATCTTTTAAGTGCCCCTACAATCTGGTTAATCAATCTAGACAACAATAGAGACCACCAAATCGTGTGTATCAATCATGTGTGCAACAGCCACAAGAAGTAGCTGGTACAACACAAAACCAAAAAAAGGTAGTAGTCCTACAAAGAGCGCCTGGTGATAATAACCAATTGTTGCCTAGAAATAGGAATCCTACACATGTAAATTACATTGATGAGGAAGCATCTTGCTCTCACATTTCTTCATATTATTTAGAGGAAGCTCCCATATCTAATTCTTATGCAGATCCCGAATCATCTACCCAATGTGGCTACGCTGTCGCACCAGTTAACAAACTTAATGGCTGTTGGGTCTGTTGGCAACAGGGCTATAGGTTCTTTAGTTGTGAATTAAAGAAAACATACCAGACGTGCTATGAAAATCGTGGAAGAATTCATTGTTATAAAGATTGCCCCACTCAAGAGAAAGAGACTATGCCAGCAAGGCATGTCCAAGAGGAAGGATCTTCTGCTACTTCAATGTCTTCGAGATCTTATCCTAATTCTATAGTCGAGCAGGAGAGGTATAGGCAAGTTATAGATGAGCTGCTATGAGAGTACAAAAATGAACCTATTTCGTTACCCAAGGAAACTAAACAAAAATACTTGCCACGAACCTCAGGAGTAGAAACCATATCTTATCTTCTACAGTCTCAAATCACATTACCTTTCCATACTGTTCTGAAGCTATCTGGACCTTTGTGCAAGATCAAAACTCGAGAGCTACATCAACCAGATGAGGATACCGATATACCTCATCAGCCGGATATTCCAAGGCCGACCCAACAGGTTGATGCTACCTTGTTTCAAACAAGGAAGGCAAGAGGTTGCATCACCTTACCTAAAAGCCATAAGAATCAAGATACTATACCAGTATCATCGATAGTGGGTCAGGAGTAAACATCATATCGCTATCACTTGCTAAGCAATGGGTTCGGGCGTATTGTTCCACCCAAATATTGATTGAATTTAGCTGACCAAACTTCAACCGAGCCATATGGACATATCAATGCCATATCCATTAAGACCACAAGTCTTAAGTGTATAGTTGATTGTGTGGTACTAGATCTCCCACAAGAAAAGTCCTCCTATGAATTTTTATTAGGAACCACATGGTTAACAAATGTCGAAGTGATCCAAGATTGGAAGAAACAACGAATCATTTTTGCTAGTAGAAATCAAAGAATATCAATGGATTACACTAGTGGTAAAGCAAAACTAGTACGAGAAGAAGATGAATGTTCCTCTACCACATATGAAAAAACCAATATTTCTCCAACTATCCGAGCACATTATGCACAATCTACCGATATCATTAACTGGGGACACATGTTAGCAACCATTGACTATGTAGATGCTAATAAATGTAGTATTGAGAGACTGATAATGATCACATCTAGAAGCATAGATGAGCCAATTATGGATGCTCTTTATGTTTCTTATATAGATGCAGAGCTTATTCAGACAAAATGGCTACCAAATCTATTGGTTAACGCGCCTATTGCAATTACAGATGAAGGTATCATGCTAACGATGATTGACGAAGGTCCAACGGACAAGCAAATACTTCATTATCTAGATCCACAATTGTCCCACCTTGCGAGGATACCAAAAGAGATTAAGCTGCCATCACCTTTTGAGCATATAGATAAATCCACTCTCAAATATTTAGTGCAACCTAATTGATTAACCGATTATCACCTGAGTGATAAGTTATACGAATGGGATAATCCAAGTGATGAAGTTATTAGTACTATAGATGAGAGTCTTACAGTCAACCATATACTTAGATCTCTCAATCGAAGGCACTAATAATTTCCAGATTGCAAGATCACAAAATAAACCACTTCTTGTCCTCTACTCAAGATTAACCAAGAAATAGAAGCAGATCCATCAAAAAATGAAACAATCGATTGCTCCTCTTAATGAGAAACAAACAAAAGACTTATCTAACGTTGCTTCTTGTTCAAGGCCACACCCCAGTAGAGCCCCATCTTAACTTGACATGATCCCTATACATAAGAGAATCCTGAACTTGATGTACCTAAGAAGTTCACAGATTTCACGATGGGTGATGTTTCTATTGAGTTGCCTCAACCAAAATGAGAACCAGCAAGTGAATCATCTTTGTTTGATGGACCAGCTAAAACTGTTCCTCTAAACTTAAAGGATCCATATGAGAAAGAAGATAGATTCGTGCATATAGGAGCGCATCTTCATAGACGAAAGTGCAAAAAATTAGAAAAGCTCTTAAGGAAGTACTGTGATGTCTTTGCATGGAACTATAAAGAGATGAAGAGTATATAGCCTGAATAGCAGTATACTCCATTCCATTAGAAAATGATGCAAAGCTAGTCCAAGCGAAGCCTTACCATTGTAATCCGCTTTACAAAGAGAAAATTAAAAAAGATAGACAAAGATTACTAGCTGCGGGTTTCATTAAAGAAATTCAACATACGACATGGTTATCACCCATCGTGGTGGTTCCCAAGAAGAATGGTAAATTAAGGATATGTGTGGATCTAAAAGAATTAGATAGAGTCACAAAAAAGGACCACTTTTCTTTACCATTAACCGACGTCATATTAGAAGAGATGGCAGGAGCAGAGGCAATGAGTTTTTTGGATGGCTTTAGTGGTTATTTTCTTATTTGATTAGATCCTAAAGACATTCATAAGACTGCATTTGCCAGAGAGTTTGGTACATATGCATATCAGATAATGCCATTCGGACTCTATAACCCTCCATCAACATTTCAAAGAGTAATGGAGATTGTGTTTAAAGATCTACTGCATAAGATTTTAGAGACATATTTTGATGATATCGGTGTGAAATCTAAAAATTGTGACCATCTTGATTGTCTTGAAAAGTTTTGATCCAATGTAGGAAGTATGGAATTTCGCTGAAAATTGAGAAATGTGAGATTTGGGTGACACATGGTGTTGTCTAAGGACATATCATATCCAAAGGTGGTATCTCAATGGATAAACTGATTCAAGAAATGCCACTACCGGCCACGGTAAAAAAAAATCTAGATCTTCATATGCCATTGTAATTATTATCGCATATTTAATCTTTGTTTTGTAGAAAAAGCCAAATTAATTTATGAAGTGATTACGGATCCAAAATGGACCAAGGA
The DNA here is from genome assembly GCA_029204225.1 of Diphasiastrum complanatum. Lineage (NCBI taxonomy): Eukaryota > Viridiplantae > Streptophyta > Lycopodiopsida > Lycopodiales > Lycopodiaceae > Diphasiastrum > Diphasiastrum complanatum. The sequence continues at coordinate 5,825,236 of CM055102.1, forward strand.
AAGAATACAAGCAGTTGAGGATTTGAAGCACGCACTTGTCACTGCACTCATTTTCTGAATGAAGTAGAACAAATAATTTTCCTATCGCATGAAGGTGAAGGAGGAGGCCACTTCTCATTTGACAATACCGCTAAGCTAATAGATAGTTTAACCGAAAATGATCACCGACCACCACAAAATGATCGCAAGCAACTGCACTAGTTGAAAGCAATCGCTAGATACCACAGATACCATAAAATGACCGTAGGCAAATAATCACACTGTTCAAAAGCGACCGCAAGCAACCGTAGACGCCCACTGACCACCGCAAGATACCGCATGAACCAAGAGCAAATCAACCGAAATCAACTGAGATACCGAGATACCAAGATCAACTGAAGAGTCACACGAGTGACATGTCAATCAAGGGTCAAGGGTCACATCAACCAACAGATACATCAGCCGATAGCGTCATCACCAACCAGTAAAGCGAATGTACTTCTACCTCAAGATTTTTTTTTTGTGTCACCAAGTGTTGGCTCTCTCCACCCTTTGATGATCTTATACATGCTCAACGCTCTGACACTTACAATCGATCAATCTGATCACTATTCTGTTACTACATTCATACTTGTTGACTGCACTTTACAATTTTATTGACCGAGAAAGCGCCAAAAAGATTGAAATAATTCACAACCTAAACACGCAAAGACGAGCAATGATAACCATTACTACTGCTATTGAATTCGAGTTTATGGTTGGAAGCATTGTTGTTCCCGTAAGCCTAAGCCTAATGGATATGAAGGAATTGTAACAGTGGTACGAGAAGGCACAATCAGTGTTTCAGAGATTGGAACTTAAGATCCCTCTGACCCATGGTTATCAAAGCCACTTCCTGATGACAGTAGCATATAACCGATACAACCTTACCTTGAAGGAGTTTTCATTCAATCTCTCAAGAAGTAGTAGCCACACATTCGTCGTGCCTCTGGCCACCAAAGACCTGATGGAGTTCGGGTTTCCAGAAGGACCAATCAGAATCACGAAGAAGTTGAAGGAGCTAGAGAGCACTCAACATCTCCAATTCCTGGATACCTTGGTGGACAAGTACAAGAACAAGGATGGCTATTTGTTAGAGGCCATCAAGAGCAAGAAATTGGCTGTAGCATGCACATACTTGGCCAAGTATACACACAAGCAGAGGTCAAAGGTAAAACACATTCCTATGTTAGTGTTTTTGCTGCTAGAAAAATTACTTGTGCAAAGAGTTGCACTCTATAGTTGGGCCGACACGTGATAGCGAATTTTCTACATGAAGGACTCAGCAAGAAATAGACCTTCAACACCTTTGGGTACCTACTCTTTGATATTACGCAATCCTAGATTCAACGACATGACCTAAAAGCATTTTTACCACCACTAGATAAGCAACTTAGATAGTTGCAGATGACAACTGAGCCAGACGTAGCTACTTAGAAAGAGAAACAACCGGAAGCATATATGCCAGCCATGAGGTCGTCAAAGAGGATCACACCTTAGAAGAAAGACATCAAAAGCGCTCAAGGAGCAACAAACAGAGCAGAGGCTGAAGAGGAGTAGACATCGCTCGCAAAGGAGAAGGAGCAAGAGTCTACAAAGGGTTAGAAAACCATCAAGCGCAAAAGGAGTTTACACTCCAAGGCCCCTATCCATTCTAACTCAGACATAGAAAGTAACAAGTCTCAACCACCGGCAGGGCTTTTACAAGCAAATAAGAACAAAATGATGGTCGTAGATCGAGGGCACAAGACTCAAGCATCTTCAAACAGCACAAAGGATGATCAGAGCTCCTCCAGATCTCATTCACAAGCCACTGGCTTCTACATCCAGAGTGCCACAACCGAAGATACAGTTGCAGTTAATAGCCGAGCCATGAATCTAGCAACCGAGGAAGAGCACCAAGTAGGAGGAGAGCAAGCAGAAGTAACCACTATAGAAGATGGTCAAGTGTAGGATGATAATGCAACATCAGGAGAGGAGCACGCAGCCACAGCATCAGCTGAGGAGAAAGTACTAGAGGTAAATATGACAATGGAGTCAACCAAGCCATTGCCAGTCTCTCACACCCATGTCATTATTATCGATGTTGATCAGGTTGGTTACTTTGATACTAATGATGTGTTAGAGAGCTTTGATGAAACTATTTGTACAGGGGTTGTGCATATCAAAGAGTAGTTAACTCCATTGAGAGGACCACTAACTCAATCCATTACTGCTTCCATTCTCCTTTCCACAATACCTACCCCTTCTAATACATGTACCACCACCACCTCAGCTCTTGCTACCACCACCTTATTGTCAGATCCACAATCTTGCTTCTCACTCTCACATTACACACCTTCTCAATTCCCTTTGTTCAGAGATGTCAATAACTAGTTGAAGACTTCCAAACAAGCCCTTGAATCCCATGACGAAATGTACTTTCACTTGCATTGGTTGGTAAGTCAGAATGAAGTGTTGGCTGACCAATTAGCTGAAAAGACTAAAGATCTGGAGGCTTGCCATGTAGAGCTCAAGGACAAAAGGATACGAGCCATAGAGAATGAGCTGAGAAGCCAAGAACTGCAAGGGTTGATCCAAAAACAGATCTGAGACTTCCTGTAGCTACAAGATCAGCTCAAGCAACAAGACACGCAAGCTTCTACTGAGCAACACTGGTGGACAGCCATAGCAGTTGAGCTAATCCAAGTGAGACCCGAAGATATTGTTGTAGTGCCGCCACCTGGAGAAGCCATCAAAATGCAGAGGTACGTGGAATTGATTCAGAGGTATGAAGCCCACAAGGCCAATACCAAGATTTATCAAGACCACTACGAGAAGAAGCTGCTTGAATCTCAAAGTCAAATTTAGAAGATGTAGCGGGACTTACAAAAAGTCCTAGAATAGGTGAACCAGTTATAACCATACGACAATTATAAGACTTTTCCTTCTCATGCAGTTATGTTACATCTAGACTAGTGTAAAATCTGACAAGTATTGACGACTAGTTCGAAAGCAGGCTTGGATAAACTACTTTCATATCTTGATTGTTCATCTCAATTCTAGGATGTTGTTTAGAAATCTCAAAATATACTTGATATTATGGTCCTTGAGAAAATGTAAGTATCTGTTGACACTCCTGAATGGGAATACTTGCCATCGAAAAAATCTTCCATAAGGAGACTTATATTTGGACTTATCCCCTAGGATGATTGTCTTCACATGGTTCTTATTTAAGCACCTGTGTTGTTTCAAGTGTGCATTAGGTATAACCACACTAGGTATACTTGTTGCATCACCTAGTGTGGTTATCTTGTTCTGTGGGACGGTTGGCGGGATAAAACACACACACACACATCTAATTAAGAAATTCTCTCATGATTTACCACTATGATCACAATGATAGAACTATCTTGAGTTCTTTTTATCAGACTTTGTACAACACTCTTAATGTTAACAATGAAAAAAATTCGTGTGAACAGTCTTCTAATCCCCTCATATGGTTGTCACTACTAATGGGTATCTAGAGTTGAAGTGCCATGAAATGATCATGAATTTACTAATTGATGCTTAGCTTTCAATAACGAGGTTTTTTTTTAAGTGTATTACTTTTTGTTTAGACCTTTCCTTACACTTCGACTATTTCTAATATAAATGGTATGATGGGTTTAATTGTATGACTTGGATTAGACCTGTCTGTCAAAGTCTATATATACTTATTTGTGGACAATAATGCCCTGACAATTTCAAAATTGACAATGCAATAAATATTCCACTAAGTTGTTACTTAGAATAAGGGATGGTGTTCCGATGAGATTTCAAAAAAGGTTCTGGCAGGTCTGGATGTAATTGTCTACTTTAGTCATACTTATGTATTTGTTGACTTTCAAGCACTGATTATACATTGTTAACCTTATAATTTTGTAACTTTGAGTAGAGCTAGAACAATGTCCGACTTTTTTTGTGAAAATTTACACATGTGGGAATGCCCTAATGTGTGAAATTGATCTCCTAACCTTGGCTCATGCACTACTGATCTCCTAACCTTGGCTCATGCACTATAGATCACCTATTGATTGAAATCCAAGATCAATGACAAGATCTAAGGCAAAAATACCATTCTACATGCATTCATTTATTAACAAAAGGGTGTTTCACATGTGTGGAAGACTTCATGAAATAAACTAAGTCCCAACAAGCTCCTCTCCTCGGGTAGAGAGAGAAATTATCACTTTTGGGCTCATTTAGAGAGAGAAGACAATACAAGCAAAATTGGCAAAGCTCCAAATTGACTTAAAAAACTCATAGGTCTCTCATACATTGATGAAGGGAATGAAAGTACATAAAGAAACTCGTGGAGATCCAAGCTTAATTCATATTGGACCCCTTAAACATAGCCTCTCTAATCCTATTGGATGTGTGATGCAACATCCCTCACTTTTGATTGGACCCTTCCAACACATCTCTCTCTTATGATTGGACCCTTTGACTTTTGCCACCACATAGGGTGCATCACTCATCAAACCTAACCTTGACATGAGTAAGCAACCTAACTAGCTCGAGGTACATCACAATTGAATTTTGGCCTAATCATGACAAAACATGTGTACTTGACCATTTGACCTCTAAAGCCAAAATTGGCCCTATCACCTAGTGACACCAAGATGATTGACTAGAAAACTTTATGATACCCCTAAAGTCGACATTATAAACTCTTTTTACTTTTTCTACATGTGGGAACATGCTCCACACAAGTGATATTTTCTTACAAACTAGAAACATTGTAGTGGGTTTATTTCCTTGCCTAACCTGAATCCAAGATCTAGTCAATCTAGCATCAAAGAGATGGAGTTAGTTGTCACGCGTAGGTTCGTTCCCATGAGAGTGATAGTATAGTTCAGATTTCAACATGAATGGAGAATCCAAATCTAACATTAACATCCATTAACACTACACATCCACGACAAAGATAGCTTACTCTTTCTCTCTCATAAAAAGTATAATAACATGCAATCCCAGTAACAATCAGATCCAACAATTAGCAAAAATCCAGAGAAAGCATGAGAGATGGAAAAGAGAAGAAGAAGAGCAAGGACATTCATCAATCCATTTCTAAAAAGAACCAATCTGCTTTATTGAAATGAGGAAATGAACATGAGGAGCAACTCAAGTTGGTCCCTTCTTATAGTAGAGAGGAGGACCCTGGCCTCTAAATCCTATTGGTCCAGTCTTGCCTCTCTTTTTATTCAAACTTAAAAAAGTGCCTCCAACTTTATTCACTAATTTGACATTTAGGCCCTGCGACATTAAAAGTCCCGCAAAAAGGCCTAAAGTCCTTTTATTGACTTTTAACTAATCAATCAAATAACTATGTGATCATCAGGTTGGACTTACACACGCAGGGTGCCAAATCCCTCTCACTTGCTAACTAGGGTTAGGGTTTCCTTGGGATCCGCAAACCCTCCAACAGTAGCCCCCACCAAAATTGGTGGCGGTTCCACGACACTTGCAATATGCAGTTATTGGGGACTTTTATTGGTTTCGCGTCGAATCTTGATTAAATGGTAGTGCACCTTCTCCATAAAATCGAGACATGCAGTATTAAAATCCAAATTGTGTGGCAAAATACAATGGTGGGCTCCGACAATCCACTTGGAGGTTGTCCATGATGTGAAGCGTGATTCCCAGAAGCCCCCCATCATTGCTGCATGAAAGTATAAACGAGCAACCGACAACTGATCTTTTATTTGCTCTGAGGCCATCGGCTTATTTGGATCGAATTCCAGAGGAGTTAGGCAATCGTCCCATCTGGTTGCCACTGACGCCAACAGAGTTAGATCTTTAGCAAACATTGCCGATTGTCGCACCGTTGGATCTGGAGAGTGGACATATTCTCTCTGATAGGCTTGTAAGGTGCGGTGGAAATCCACTGAGATTGTTCAGCTATAGGACTAATGGATGATTGGCCAATTGGGCGTATGGATGGTGATCTTGTCCATAGCCAATCCCAAATCTTTCCATTTATGTCTTCACCACGTTGGCACATAATAGGGATCTACCCGCATCACGCTCAAGGGTGGTCGCATCCAATTCAGCTTGAAGCCGCGTGCGATCTTGTTCAACCATCTGTACCCTTCAGCAGCTGCACCTATTGCATTACATCCTACATGGCCTTATCCACCTATCATGTGCGGTTGTCAGGGCATTTTGCAGGGAGCTGATGTAGTCTTCCAAGCGGTTAGTTTGTTGCTAGGCCAATTTTTTTTGGGCTTCAACCTTGTCTTCATGTTGTTTGGCAATCTTCAACTCTCGATCCAACTGGACAATGTTCTGGCTGATCAGAGTGTTTTCGGACCCTAGATCGGAGATTCTCTACTCCATTTCCTTCTTCTTATCCAGCATAGACTGGATCACTTGCGCAAGGCTTGAGACCAAACCTAGAGCATCACCAGAATCGACGGTCGTGGTGACGGCAGCAGCAGGAGGACCTGATGGAACTGTCCTTGGTTGGCATGGAATAGGTGCCACTAGTTCTTCTTCTTCAAAAATATCCTCCTCTTCAAACCCTTCAGGTACTGTGGCGTCGAACTGTTTTGGTGATTTTACAGCTTTGTCGACCCGAAGTGCGGCTGGGCTATCTTCCGTATGAGGTTGTTGGCTGACATCTTCAATACCAATAGTAGATTTATGGATATGTTTGAATCCTCTTACAAGGGATTGGTGGTCAAAAGGCGCAGGGCTCTGGGGCATTTCAAATATTTTGATGGCCCCAAGGGGGTCAAAATCATCGAACATATCCATAAAAAATTGCGTGTTTGGTGAAGTGGCTTCGGTGTGTAGGGGTGAGGCAGCTTGAGCAGCTGTGATGGGAATGGTAGGCCCAATGGTCAGAGACTGTCCTTGAATGGAAGCAGAGGCGAGGGAAGCATCAGAGGCTAGGGGAATGGGAAGCTTAGTGCAAACAGTAGCAGGGGGTGGAAGCGCAGCTAATGAGGTATGCCTAGTGTGACGTCGTGACGTGGAAGTGCAGATCATTGGTGAGGTCAATGTATGGCTTGATGGCCTGTTTGGCCTGCTTGTGATTGGGTGAGGCCTGCGTGTCGGATGCTATACCTATAGCTGCAAGGGTGGCCTCAGTGACGCACACCTTGTGTGTGGCTCCGTGGAAAGTGATATAAAATTTAGATTTCTCTTCCTTCCACGTACTGAAAGCAAGAGTGATGAATTCCATATTGATCATGCCAGAAAAGGCTCTCTCATGAATACCCATTGCAGTGAGCAGAGGCTCCGCAAGGGTCATCCACTGAGTGACCATGCTTGTGCTAGGAAACATCATGATGTCCGTTGAAGATGGGACACCACGATGGATGGTATAATGTGGTGATTGGGAAGTATCGGTAGAAGACATGATGAGCAAAAAGGAAATATACGACGTGTGAAAGTGTATCAGAAAGCAAATCAAAAAGTTTGGAAGGCTTTGGTCGTGGGAAGAATTCGCAAGAGCTTCGCTAGCACAAGTGAGGAATGAATCGAATTCAGCCAACTTATAGGTGAATTTGGTGGGTCCATTACACTGAATAGTAGTTTGGCTGATCAGTTCGGAACAAAAATTTGCAGGCATGTATAGTACTGTATCTCGGCAAAAACTTCTAGGGATCTGAACCTATCAGGCGAACGTTTTCAAGGTCTGGCGAAGGATGAACCTTTGCCCAGGTACTGTCCTAAATGTAATTTTCCAAGATCTAAACCTATGGTCAACCTAAGTTTGACATTTTAAGATCATCTAGCAGGTCAGCGAAGGTTCATAATGAGGTTAAGATGCTCGATGAAGGTTCCCAAAATGGCATATCACTGATCCTTCACTTGACCCAAAAACTGGGGTTTGCTTGGACAGGACCTTCACCCACCTCAAATTAGATAAATCTAGAGTGGATGTACAGTCTGAGAGCTCAGCAAAGGTTTATGGTACTGTATAGGCTAAATCTGATCGAAACAGTGATTTTTTAAAGTCATTTTTCATCAAAAAATTATTGTGCTTTCTTTTTCCTATGCTGATGACTTTCTAACTTTTGCTTATCAGTCTTTTCTAAAAAAAAAATTAACTATCTTTTTCCAAAAAACTCAGCAAATTAAGTACTGAAAACAAAAAATTGAAAAACAAATAAAATTAAAAAACCATTGAGATCAGGCTTGCTGTACTGGCGGAGCAGGCTGCCAAAACTTGCGTAATCGGCTGCCATTCACCGGAGTATCAAATCATTTTCTATCCAAGTGCTCAAGAATTACTAGGCCATAGTTCAAGATTTTCCTCACTTTATATGGGCCTTCATCTGTAAACTTCAACTTGCCCTTGATCAGCTTGGATTTGTACATTAATGCAAGATCTCCTGCTTTCAGATCTTTTTTGTGCAATCGGTGATCGTGCCATGCCTTGCGGCGGCCTTTTTCTGCTACTAAGGCATGATTTGTAATTTGTACAATGCTTCATGACAGAATTGTAAAGACTTATTATCATTTAATCGTTCTGTTGCCGCTATGCGTAAGGATGGGATCAAAAATTCAATCGGCGTGATAGCATCTTGACCATAAACCAGTTGAAAAGGTGTTTGATTTGTACTATTTTTGTAAGCGGTTTTGAATGCCCATAATGCTGCATACAGTTTATGTTCCCAATCAGACCGACTCGCTTCAACTATCTTTGTCATAATGGTGCAAAGAATCTTATTGGAAGATTCAGCTTGGCCATTCTCTCTGGGATAGTAGGGAGTACTAGATTTGTGTATAACAAAAAAATCTTCCAGTAAACACTTTATTGTTTGATTAACAAAGTGTGTACCCCGGTCACTGACAATCTCGATCGGACATCCAAATCTGATTATAATATTTTCATATAGAAATTTGGCCGTAGATTTTGCATCAACAACTTTGACAGCTTTGGCTTCAACCCACTTGGTCATATAATCAGTTGCTACGATAATGTATCGGGCCTGAGATCCTTGCGCGACAGGGTGAATAGGTCCAACATTATCCAGCCCCCATTTTTCAAACGGTGCTTGCGATAAATTGGATGCAAGGGTTTATAGTGCTGACGAGTAGGCCGTCGTGCTCACTGGCAAACATCACACGCTTGAATAAAATTTTTTGTGTCCTTGTGAAGCATAGGCCACCAACAACCTGATTGCAAAAGTTTGCGAACAATAATATCTGTAGAGAAGTGTCCTCCACCCATGCCATCATGTAAAAACATGATTAAATCTGGTACTTCATGAGGTAAAATACATCTTCGTAAAATATTATCTGATCCACGACGATATAATTGTCCGGCAATTAATTGATAAGGTTGAGCCTTATGAATCAATTGCCTCTTCTGTACTTTTGTCAAGGAGTCATTCAGTTGTCCTAGCATCAATATCTGCTGCCCACTCAGGTACTGCTTCTGGCAGTTCATCATCCACTTCAGTGTTAACTGGTGCGGATTCAATTCGCGAAACGTGATCAACTAGATAATGTTGCTTGCCCTTTCGAACCACAATTCGAAAGTCAAATTCAGTCAATAACAATAACCATCTTGCAATACGTCCAGTATTGCATGTCTTGTTTACCAAGTAAAGTAATGGTTGATGATCCATATAAAATACAAAGTGTGTTTCCATGAGATAGTGACGAAATTTCCGAACAGAAAAAATCATGGCTAATGCCTCCCGTTTTGTTGTTGAATAATTCTTTTCTGGATCTGTAAGCTGTCTGCTTGCAAATCGTATAGGATAATCCTTCTTATAGTCACCTGGCTACGTCAAAACTGATCCAATGGCATATTTTGAGGCATCCGTATGAACATGAAATTCTATCATCCAGAATGGAGAACGCAGTATTGGTGCTGAAGTTAATGCTTTTTTTAACTTTTCAAAGGGTTCTAATGCTTCTACTGTCCAAATAAGAACAATAGTCAGTTTGTATATAGGTCATGCTAAATCCGCAAAGAAGATAATAAAAATTCGATAGTAGTTTGCATGACCTATAAACACATAAACTCCCCGAATTGTTGTTGGCGGTGGCAATTCCACAATAACTTTGATTTTAGAATAATCTGTGGCAATACCATGTCTTGATATTACATGTCCAAGCACAACTCCGTGGAAAACCCATATCTGACATTTTTTTGGATTTAGAGAAATCTGATATTTGCGGCATCTTTCAAATACTTTTTCCAATTGATCCAGGTGGTCTGTATCTGTACTATGAATTTCCAAGTCGTCCAAGTAAATTTCAAGAAATTTCTGTAGATAATCTTTAAAAGCAAATTGCATTACTCTTTAGAATGAACTTGTTGCATTATAGAGTCCAAACGACATTAATTTGTAAGCATAGGTGTCCCATTCTGTTGAAAAAGCAGTTTTGTGGCGATCGGCAGGTGCAATCTTAACCTAGTTTTAACCACTAAATCCATCCAGAAAACTATAAGCTTCCGCTCCAGCAAGGCGATCCAAAATGCTTTCAGTAAAAGGTAACGGAAAGTGATCCTTCCGCGTCACTTTGTTCAACGCTTTGAGATTCACACAGATCCACAATTTCCCATTTATCTTAGAAACAATGACAATCGATGAAATCCATTCGGTCTGTTCAATCTCATAAATGAAATCAGTGTCAAGAAATCTCTGAAGTTCTTTCTTTATCAAGTCCGCCACATTAGGATTACAGCGATAGAACTTTGTAACCTTTGGAACTGCATCAGGTACTAAAGGTATGGTATGTTCAATCACTGATGTCGGAAATACCCTTCAAATCTTGATAAGTTCATGCAAAGCAATCTTGATACTTAAGAAGTAACAAGCGGAGTGCTTGATACTGTTCTGAAGTTAAGTTGTGATCCAACTTGTACAATCTTTTCTGGTTCTCTTGGTTCAGCAAGATTCATTGGCTTCTTTCGATTCCGGCATGTGTTCTTTAGGTTCACGATGCGCTTTAGGTAACATGATAACCACATTATCTAATGTATAATGCTCGGGCATATCATGTTGGACTACATCTGCTTGTTCTTTTTCAAAAGGACTTGTCTTGAATCTTCGCTTAGCCTTCTTAGCAGGAATTGATCATGGAGGTGATGACTTTCGAGATGATAAATCTTTCTTCAAAGGTGAAGACTTCCTAGATGGTGTCTTGCTAGAATTCTGACTTGAAGAATCATTCGCGACCTTTCTCTTGCCTTTATCAAGTAAGGGTGGCACCTTCTTTAAATCAATCTTTTGAGGGGGAGTTTCCCATTTCAGGACCGTATTATAATGTTTCTTAGCTGGTTTCTTCATCATCGATCATGTGATCCTATCTTCCTTCAATATAATTGCTTTGGGCGGTTTTATTGTTGGTTCATTAGGAACATTATGCACTACCAATCTGGTCGGATCCATATGATTTAGAATTTGCTCATCCGTAGGTTCTGCATTGCCATCATAAGTCAAGACATGGCTCACTAGTATGAGATCATCCTCAATCGGATCTGGTATAGGTTCCGTTGATATCCAGACTACATTCAGCACATTCGGTGGAAACGTGATTGGTGTATCCAAAGTTTGATCTAATAAGGAAATATCGCTCAACTCTGATTGATTATCTTGTTGACACATATATTCTACTGTACAATCAATCGTTGCAAGAGCTTCATTCCAATTGATAGTATCCGTTTGAGAAACATAATGAACTCCCAATTTTTTCTCTGATCGATCACAAGTGTGATCTGTTGTTGACGAATTATCATCTTCTTTTTGAACCACTGGTTTGATAGTCCAAGTTGTAGGATCAACTTTAACTGCACGTTCATGATTTTCAAAAGTGATTTTTCCAGCACCCCAGTTATGAATTACTTGTGCAACTCGTAACCATGGACGTCCCAATAGAACTCGGTAGACATTTGGTGCTTCTGGAAAGTCCATTACTACAAAAGTAGTGATGAACTGTACTCTCGCAATCCTGACAGGTATATCTTCAACCATTCCTCATGGACGAACTGTCGTTTGATCAGCTAGCTTTATAGCAAAAGTAGCAGGCTTGATCTTTGTAAGGCCCCATTTTGCACAAAGCTTTGTAGAGATCAGGTTAACTCCTGAACCGCCATCTATCACTGCTGCTTCTTTAGAAAATTGTCTATGCTATATTGGCAGAGTGATATTCTTTTGTTCACTTTCCCAAGCGGCTCCAACATGGAGTACTTCGTTAGATTCTTCAAATCCAGCACAAAAAAGTGGATCCTGATGGACTTCTAGTTCTTCTTGAGCTAACTTTTGCGCTAAGACTTCCCTTGCTTTTGGCACCAACTTCAGGAACTCTCCCAATGAAATATTGATCTTGTTAGACAAAATGTTCATGAGCAATTCTAATTGCGGTGCTTCCGGTTCAGTCATCTTGAAGGGTTCTTCATGATGATGTAACTGATCATTCATATCCGTACGTGAATTTCTTGGAGGCTGCAATGGTGAAGACTGAACTTCAACTGTTGCTTTAGCAGCTTCAAGCTCCTCTTCTTCTTGCAGATATTTAATCCACTGCCTCATATTCTGATATCTTCATTTTTCTGCATTAAGATTTGGATAGACTCCCAATGTTGCAACGATATAGAATCAGCAGAACCTGGATCCACTACTGGTTCTTTTTGCTTCTGTGCTCTGATGACCACCATCAAGGGTGCACTTGGTTTATTCTGAGCTACTGGCTTTGCTTGATTGTTATCAAATTTACAGGTGCTGTAGCTGGTGGTGGCTTCAGTCTTGCTGGACAGTCTTTATAGCAATGCTCATAGCCACAGTCACGACCAAATGGTACAAATTTCTCTTTATTTGGACATTCTGTAACTCTGTGATTTTCTCCACATACAAAGCATCCAAGTGGTGCTCTGGTCCAATTTTGAGAGGCTTGTTGTTGAGCGGCAGCATAAATGGCATACTGTTTTGAAGATCCACCTTCCTGATCATTACCATAGTTCCATTGCTTAGCACTTCCGTAAGGTTCTAGTTCCATCAAATTGGCAGGAGGAGCGGATTGCTTTGGCGGGGCAGGTAAAGCTAAACGTTCCAGATATCCAAGAGTAGATTGTCGCGGTCTTACTGCTGGATTTCCTCCATACTGAGGTTCTCGATATCTCATCTGGGCAGACCAGAATTATCCGAGGGTTGAAGTTGCAAAAAAGCAATCTCATGATCAGGTGAATTACACAGATGGCAAACACTGATTTCCATTTGCTTTTTCAATTGAGGACACGCGTTCACTATGTGATTTCCTGTACAAATAGAACACCAGACATTTTTCCTGGTAGGAAAAGTCTTTGCAAGCTTTTCAAGTTCCTTGTTTGCTTCCCCATGGAAATTTTCCAATGCTTTGATCTTCTCATAAAATTGCAACTACAACTTTTCCATCTATTTTTGTTGGTTCTTCCCAAGTTTCTCGAACTCATTGAGCATCATTTCTGTAGTAGCATTGGCATTCGTTGATGAAATAGTGGTTGGAATTATAGTAGTCTGCCCTGCTATATAAGACAACATATTGATATTTGACTCATCATCTGAATCTTCATCCTCCTCCCGAGTTGCATCGTCCATAGCTTTTTTGCAAGAATGCATACTCATTATGACGTTTCAGCTCACGTATGATCCGTTTAGGTAGACTTGACAGAAATCACATAATCATGGCATTCTTGTTAATTAGCTCAGGTTCGCATTCAGATCTGAGACGTTTCACCCGTTCAATGTAATCTCGAACCATTTTCTGTTTTCCCATTTTAATTCTACTTAGAAGTAGAAAAGGGTCTTCCATAGACTTTCGCGGTTTGAATCGTGTGATAAGGGCTCGCTTAATAACCTCCCAATCTGTATGCTCAGTTTCATGTTGGTTATAATACCAATCTTGTGCTGCGCTTGTTAAGGCCATAGGAAACGACTTAAGTTTATCTTGAGGATAAATCTCGCCATAGACTTCACAAGATTTAGCATAGATCTGGAGAAATCTAACTGGATCTATCAATCCATTATATTTGGGTAGATCCAAACGGGGTGCTCTTCTAACAATGATTGGATTGACTTCCTGTGGAGCACCTCCAAGAGCAGCTCCAAGGGTAGCCATCTTTACAAATTTAGATCAAATAGATAATGAGATTGGATCTAGATTTTCAATCAGTAACTTATCTTAGATTAGATCTGCTAGATCTATTCCACTTTTCAATAATCTGATTCTATATCATGAAAAACTTTTTGAAATTTGATCAATTGATACTTCTCAAAAAATGATAAATCTCTCAAAATCCAATTCAAAATATATAAGATTTGATCCAAATTTTGACAGAGACTTGATCTAGAAAATCAGAACTAAAAATAGGACAAGCTAAGGTTCTCTAGGCAAAGGTTGTCTCGGCGAAAGTTTTAATAGTACTATTTTGGAAAAAAAAAAACTCTTTGAACAGTTTTTTTTTTGACAATTTCTTGGGAATTAACCTTCGTCGACTTCTCAAATGGAAAATCTGACACAGATAAAACTATAAAAAACCAGATGAAGGTTTCTGACACAAGAAATTATAGTTTTTGTAGTCTAGCGAGGGTAAAATTCAAGATTTTTTGAGATCTGATCAAGATGAATTTTCGCCAAACTCAAAAATAATACTTTACTATAAATAGAATGTTCTGGAACCTCAACAAAGGTTCTGGTTAAGGATCAAGAGTAATACTGGTAATTTTGCAAAAAAAGTGACTTTTTTGGCAAAAATATGGCAACTGATCCTCTGAAACCCTTTTTTTTTTTGGTATTATTCTTCACCGACCTGGCAGTAGATAGATCTGAATCACATCTAAGAACAGTGAATCGGGCAAAGGTTCTTTTTCTGTATTTTTAGAATTTTTGTGTTTTTTTGGTGTTTTTTTACGGTTATTCTGATGTTTCTGAAAATATGTTGGGCATTAATCTTCGCCCTTCAAACTGAAGGTTTTGCAAATAAAATCAAAGGTGTTTGTAACTTGGCGAAGGTTTCCTGAAAGAGGGTAAAAAGTTCTAAGCTCTGATGATGATTTTTGCCTCTTTTTGACCAAATCTGACAGATTTGACCGATTTTTGTTATTTTTTCTGATATCTCAGATCCAAATGGATCTTAAGATTGGTGATCTAAATAGCTTTCCATGTTTAACAATCAGATTAGATTTCAAAAAAGCAAATCCACTCAAATCAAGCAAAATCAATCCCAAACTAACTCTAAAATGTAGATCTAACACTATTCATGCCATGACAAGATGCCTAATGCAAGCTAACCATCCAACAATCATGCTGTAAACTGAAAAATTGGTGTAGCTCCCTGGCAATGGTGCCAAAATTGTAGTGGCTTTCTTTCCTTGCCTAACCTGAATCCAAGATCTAGTCAATCTAGCATCAAAGAGACGGAGCTAGTTGTCACCCGTAGGTTCGTGTCCATAAGAGCAATAGTATAATTCAGATTTCAACATTAATGGAGAATTCAAATCTAACACTAACATCCATTAACACTATATCCATTAACATTACGATCCATTAACACTACACCATGTAATAGTGAAGAGTCCTTGTGGTTTAGACATAAAATGTTGCTTCTCTTTCACTATAGGATCCAATAAAGGTGTACTACTAGCTCCTATGCAAGATCTTGCAACAAAATGTCAGATGGATCTCGCTAGCCAATCTCTCTCAAACTAGATCAACCTCTCATCAACTGATGGAGTATAGGCAAAGTTTGGGTCAAACTATATTTGGCACGTGTGAAACGCTCAAAGAATCCACAAATCACTCTAATACAGTGGAATTCTAAGAAACAATGTGGCTATAATCTCAAAAAGTTGACTAGATCTCAAATAGATGGAATTGGAAAGCCTCTTCTTCAATTTTTTGGTCAAACTAGCAAGATATGATAAAACCAAATGTGTCCACACAGGTCTAGGTTCCCTACCTAACCCTCTTCAAAAGATTATATGTTTTGATTGGCTCTGCCAAATGGATTGAAACAAATTGCTACAAAAAACTAGACAAAACTAACTTTCAAAAAAGCTATCTAGCACCAAATTTGGATCTAACTTGGAAGAGAACTTTCCAAATGCACTTGGTTGTACTTCACACGTGCCTAAGCAGGTAATTCCATATATTACCTGAAATGATTCAATCATTATGATTACCTGAAATGATTCAATCATTATGATAATGATCCCTTTTGATCCAAATTTCCTTGAAATAGCATGGGAGATGCAATCAACACTCTCTAGATCTTGATTTTCATGAAATTTTTGAAACTATGGATGATAGATGCATCAAAAGATTAGGTAGGCTTTGATACCATGTGAAAATTCACACATGTGGGAATGCCCTAATGTGTGAAATTGATCTCCTAAGCTTGGCTCATGCACTATAGATCACCTATTGATTGAAATCCAAGATCAATGACAAGATCTAAGGCAAAAAGACCATTCTACATGCATTCATTCATTACCAAAAGGTGTTTCACACGTGTGGAAGAATTCATGAAATAAACTAAGTCCCAACAAGATCCTCTCCTCGGGTAGAGAGATAAAATACCACTTTTGGGCTCATCTAGAGAGAGAAGACAATACAAGCAAAATTGGCAAATCTCCAAATTGAAAAAAAAATTCATAGATCTCTCATACATTAAAGAAGGGAATGAAAGTACATATAGAAACTCATGGAGATCCAAGCTTAATTCCTATTGGACCCTTTAAACATATCCTCTCTAATCCTATTGGATGTGTGATGCAACATCCCTCACTTTTGATTGGACCCTTCCAACACATCTCTCTCTTATGATTGGAACCTTTGACTTTTGCCACCACATAGGGTGCATCACTCATCAAACCTAAACTTGACATGTGTAAGCAACCTAACTAGCTCGAGGTACATCACAATTGAATTTTGGCCTAATCATGACAAAACATGTGTACTCGACCATTTGACCTCTAAAGCCAAAATTGGCCCTATCACCTAGTGACACCAAGATGCTTGACTAGTAATCTTTATGATACCCCTAAAGTCAACATTATAAACTATTTTTACTTTTTCTACATGTGGGAACATGGTCCACACATGTGATAATTTCTCACAAACTAGAAACATAAAAAAATCCAAGATAGATTTTGAATTTTTTCACATTTTTATTCATCATACAGACAAAATTAGAGTCACCTAGCTTGGCAATGACTACTTGTTGCGACATAAATAACAACTGAGAATATGTGTAGACACCTGTAGTTCCCACAATAATGTCCTTGTTCTAACACAGTTGTTGTTGTGGATGGATGTAGGTGAGCATATTCTCCTCAACTTGGAGCTTTTGCTAGTTGTTAGGTTTGGTCAATATGATATCTTTGACTGTGATGACTCTATACAAATTTGATTTACTTTAAGATTCACATGCTTGGTATTGTGGTGATAATGTGCAATTTTTTTTAGATTTGTTAGGTTCACACACACACACACACACACACTCACTTGTGCATGTGTGTGGAAAATTGATTTGATGGTAAATAAACAAGTTTAATGAAATACCTTTTCTTGACCAACTTGTTCTACTTTATCCCATGTACAGTCAACCTTGGATAAATGTTAGGCCTCAAGAGTAGCAAGAAAATAACTAATAGAGAGAGCTAACTCATAAATAGGGATAACAATTTGTAGTCAGTGGTTTCACGATCCTTGCATTTGTACAATTGCTAAAATTTGATGATTTTGTGTTGGACCGAAGGGGTGGTGATGGGGAGTGGGACAACAAAATGCTCTAAAAGAGAAGAATGACCTATGTATTGAAAGTCCCGTTGATGGGTATGAAAGCATTTTTATCAATCCCTAGATCCTAAAGCATTGCAGCCCCCATACTTGTGTAAAATAATATTTATCCAAGTCAAGTATTTTAAGGTGGGAGTAAATTATGCTAACAAATAACAAGAAACACCATGTAAAATCCCTAAGAGCAACAAAAAACTCTATAGTCCTAGTCAACTTTTCTACTACTTTTCTATTGGAGACATTAGGATCATATGAATGAGGTTATTTTGTAAGTGTATATTTTAGTTCGGGGTCTGCGAAAGCTTACTAAATTCATGTTAAGTGGCGAGCCAAGCATTGCAAGATATATAGACAATGGTGCCTCAAGGAATATGACTTCAAGGATAATATGGTTATGACAGTTTGGTGAAGTTCATGAGGGTAATAATATAGGTCATGCTTATGGCAAGCTTCTGCAAGTGAAAGGAATAGGAGTGATACCGGTTAGATTATCTAATGGAAAAATCACAAAGATAGACAATGTTCAATACATATCTAGATTGGCTAACAACCTTCCATTGATGGAAATGATAATATGTCAAGATCTCAAGGTGGATTTTAATCACAATGTGTGCTTGGTGAAGGGCATTAAGGATAGATATAAAATTATCACCCACAAGTATGAGAGTGAATGATAAACGATCATATAAGTTGAATGCATCTACTTGTAATGGAGTTATGATAGGTGTGATTGATGTATTAAGTAGATTATGGCACCAAAAACAACATAGGAAAATATTTCCAAGGAATGAATTGAAAAAAGCACAAAGGATTCCAAAAATCATCCATACTTATGTTTGTGGGCCAATGCAAACAAGATGGTTCATATCGTTCCAATATGTTCGTTGATCATTTTAGCTAAAAGACATATATTTACTTTATGTCTACACAATCAAATGCTTTTGCTTGTTCTTGTGAGTTTAAGAATCTTGTTGAGAAGCAAAGTGATTATGATATTGGTGTAAGTACTTGTCAAGCACTTTCAATGAGTTTTGTAGACAATAGAAAGTCAAAACACGTGCAAAATGCACCATGTATGCCACAATATAATAGTGTAACAAAGTGAAAAATAGGACAATAATGGTGTTGGCATGGTCTATACTGAAGTACAAGAATTTTTCTAACTCCATTTAGGTTGAAGCTTGTTATAAGACAATATACATGCTAAATAGGTGTCTAACAAACTCAGAGAATGGAATGGCACCTAAGGAAGAATTCACATGCTAATTATAAATATTCAAATATTTAATTGTGATGCATTTATGTACCTAAAGAGAATAAAAAGAAGTTTGACACAAAGTCAATCAAGTGCATATTCATGGGATAAAGCGTATCACTTGCATGGAGAAGCCAAAAAAATTGTGATCAGGGTGCAATATTTGATGCGAATAGAGATCAATCACTTAATGATGAGGCACACATGCCATTATTAGATGAGGATGAGATGATAAAGGATGAGAAATTGGATGGAGATCAACCAAAGGAGAGAACAAAGGAAAATTCTATATCAGATGCACCTAAAAAGTTTCCCATGTGATTCTTGAAGGTAACCAGTGATGTTAAAGTCTAGGAACAAACCAATCAATTGAACCTAAGAGATTATTGAGAGAGAGAAAACTTCCACAACAACTGGAGTTGAACTTGTATTGATAAGTTTAGTTTGGAACTCAAGAACCGAGGATCGTAAGAAATGAAAAAGGGCATTGGAACTCAAAATGGTATCTACTGTGAAGAATGAAACATGGGACTCACGAAAGTTGTTGAAAAACAAGGAGATTATCACATGCAAGTGGATATACAAGATCAAATATGACATTGAACAAACAAAATCATGATTAGTTGCAAGGGGATTGAGCAAAAGGAAGGTATTGATTTTGATGAAACCTTTGTTGTTGCAACTAAGATAGTGACTATATGTTCAATTATTGCTTATAATCTTACCAAGGTTGAAAGCTCCAACAAATGGATGTTTATTAAAAAATTTTGAATGGAGTTTTAAAAGAAAATTTTTATATTAAACAACCAACCAAAAGGGTCTGTGGAAACTTGGAGAGAACATTTGGTTTGCAAACTCAAGAAGACTATGTATGGACTGAAGTAAGCACCAAGAGAGTGATACTCTTGCATTAATGAGCATTTTTGACAAAAACGGAATGATAAAAAATACATCATACCCTAATCTCTACATATAATAATTATAATAAGCAATATTGTGATTATTATATTTTGAGGACCTCATTATCATTGAAAGTAGTAACGATGCCATTGAAGAAATCAAGTGGGATCATGGTAAATCATTTGATATTTGGAAAAAGGGTACTGAAATTCTCATAATTCAAAGCAAGTGTGTGAGAGAGTCATCGAAACATTTAATCAACATAATTCTAAGCCATTAGATACTCCAATGGATGTGAATGTCAAATTAGTGTCATATGATGAACCAAAAAATGTGGATCTTTATCTCTATAGAAAGCTAGTTGAAAGTCTAATTTACTATACAAATAATGATCCAAATATATCATTTATATTGCTTTGGTAAATAAATTCATGATTGATCCAAAAGAAATATATCAGAAAGTTGTCTAAATAGTTCTACGATGTATCATCAGTACAATCAATTATGGCTTGTAATAAAGACAAGCAGAACAACCATAGTAGGGGTTTTTTTCAATGTTAGTTGGGCAACAAGTATTGATAATAGGAGATCCACTACATGGGGCCTTGGCATTTTGCAAGTAAAATGTTTGTTAGGTTTGCGAGTTTCTTTCTTACCGTGATTCTACAAAAAGATAGCACATGGTGTGCTACCTTATGCATGTGACATTATACATGCATGTTCCAACACCAAGTTCAAAAAATACCATATTAGCTATGATAATCTATGTAGAGTACGAGCAAAGCTACATTGTTTGAAATGAACAATGTTAGCTACGAAGAGTATGAGCAAAGCTACATTGGTTGAAATGAACAATGTTACTTTATCTAACACAATGACTATGATGATGTTACTTTGTTTATAAGTAAATAGAGGTTAAGATTATTCCAAATGCTTCTTTGATTATTATGATTGTTTTGACCACTAGGTAATCCCAAAAAAACCATTGATTTTACTACAAACCACTCATACATGTCTTTGAAAAACTACTAAACATGGAAAATGTTTTAGACGTTGAAGTACCTATTCTTTAGTCAGGGCCTAGGATTAGGTCGAAAGATGTGGTTGACGGACCATAGGCGAATGTTCTTGTACTACCCGTTATTGGTCCTAAGGGATAAGGGAGGCTAAGTCATCCAAGAGATAATTATCAGTTCACAGACGCAAGGTTAGTGATCCTTCTTTTTTGAGGTAACAAAGGGTCCAACGTTCGAGTACTAGGCACTAAAGTGCCGAAGTTACTCATGCCACACTATTTAAAAAAGCTCCAATGACCCACATAATGGTCAAATAAGATTATCATAATAAAATGAATTATGTTAATCTTTTGTGCGTTTGAACCTTGATTGAATCATAAGCCATAAAGAAAAAACATTATTGATTTATTTTGTGAGGATATATTGAGAAGCAATTTGAGCATCTACAAGTCCAAAAAGCCATCATTACTTCTCTAACATAAAATAAGATTAGTTGGAGTTCTCCAACTCTTGATGTGAAGGAGATTGAAGAGTGGGGTCAACAAAAGAAAAATAACCATGCAACTACAAGCAAACTTAATTGCCTAAGAGGTGACTTAGGTAGTCAAGCTCCTCACCCTTCATGCCACCATCAAGTGTGGCATGTTGTACCAAACCTGGTGCGTGAAATTATGCTTTTTCACCACCTCTACTTTGCACTAAAATGAGTCTCCATAGTAGCGCAATTCCTCTCCTCCTCCAATGCTTTTTTGATGAGCTTTTTTTTCTATGGAAAATCCTTGGTACCTCCCTCTCATGTTCCATGCTCTTAGGATGATATGGCCCCTCCCAAGATTGACCTTGCTATAAGGTGAGAAGATGACACACACACACACACACACACACAAACACATACACACTCTCTCTCATCCTTGAATTTAGCACACCTTTTTTCAAGATTATATTTCTATACATAATCTATACTAAAAAATTGATAAATCACATGTGCATGTCTTTTTTGCATGTTTCTTCTAATGTTAGACATGTATGAAACACTTTTGATGCTTCTAAAATGATTAAGGATTAAAACCGTGTCTCCAAAAGTAGCGTTGCCTTCAAGGTTGATTTGTTGAAAAACTTGAACAAATGAATGGGAGCTAGTAAATATAGTAGCCTACAAAGTGATCTGTTGAATGGCACTTTTCCACTATTGACCCACAAAGTTTAATCCATTTTGTAGTAGCCTTGAGATAATTTTCCTTTTGAGGTTTCGGTAGTTAAAGTCTCAATAGCAGCAGCAGCAGCAGCTGACGCAGGCAGCACTCAGCAGGCTTGACCACATAAGAACTTGGAAGTTAGGCTTTCTCTCTCTCTAGACCCTCTTACTTGCTCATTCATTCTCTCTTAAATTAGAATTGATTTGTGAAGGTGGAGCTTTGAAGACGACGATGAAAGAAGAGGAGCTGCAGTAATGCCTGCATTCAATGCTTGCTCCTGCCGCTTCCACGATCAACTCCGCCTCTAAAGTCTAAAGCTTAAATGTCGTAAGCCTCGACCTCATTCTCAGCTACTTCGCAGTCATCCCTCAACGTTCCAGAGCTTCCTCTGTTGAACCTTCGGTTTCTCAGCATCTCGCTTCTCTTCTCTTCTCTCTCAGCACTTCGGTTTCTCAGCATCTCGCTTCTCTTCTCTTCTCTCTCACCACCAGGATTTGTGAAGATATGCATATACGCTGTTGCTCATTATGCAGCTGTAAGATATACTGCCTATCCACAATCATTTAGCTTCGTGTTGCTTTTGACTCAAAGCCCATCTCAATAGGTTCTGTGATGGCAGTCTGAGCCCAATAAGAAATGCTATGGTGTTCTCTGGATGCCTTGAATTGTTTAAACTCTTTCGCTTTTATAAACCCACTTATAGTTACTTGCGAATATTCAGAAGCATAGGAGTTCTGTATATTTGCAAATAGGATCAGTCATGGCTTTGGCCATGGAAATAGGGTGGAGAGCTTCAGACATGGGAAGTGCGGTGATGACTAAAAAACGAAGCTGGGGGGATGATCAGCAAAAACTATTTGATCTAATGACGGGTGCTTCGTATAGCGATAATACCAGACATACCCTGGATCTTTTCGGGAGCTCGTCCACCAGAGAGCAATCTGAATTCGTGGAGCTAGACCCAGAGATACCTCTTCCCAGCGGATGGGAGAAGCGCCTTGACTTGAAGGTACTACTCGTTCCTATAGACAAAGAAGAATTTGCTCTTAATTTTTGTTTACATAACTCGTTTCGTTTCACAATTGCGATATATGGCGAATACATTTCTGGGATTTGCTACTGATCTGATGCTCGCTGTGAATTTTAAATGCTGTATACAGTCGGGAGCCATTTATTTTGTAAATTGGAACACGGGAACAAGTACCCACGTAGATCCGCGCAAGCCATTGCAATCCGCCGATCCATCGGTTTCTCACGAGTTCCTGAGCAGCAAACAGTCAGAGATGTTGCAGCAAAAGAATCTCGTTTCCAGTTTGGAACGTCAAGAAGATTCGCAGCCTTTGGAGGTTCAACACGATGTGGTGAAGCTGAGACAAAAAACAGGACTAGAAGACGAGAACTTGGAGCTGAACCTCAATTTGTCGATCAGCGATCAACGTGACTCGAGCGTATGCACTATGGAGAAAGTGCAGCAGGCACTTGCTAGAACAGAAATGCTGGGAGCCTTGCAAGCGAGCACTTCTTTTGTATCCGCTACTGCGGCTTCTTCCGAACGCCTGCCCTGGGTTTTACCTTCGACGGCTTCCCCCGCTACGTCCACTTCTTCGTCTTCTTCCTCGTCAGCCCTATCTTCCAAGAGAGCTAAACGTAAAGCTATCGAAAGAAAGGCCGTGAAGCCTTCAGAGGCGAAGAATGAAAGCATAGATAAAGGATCCAACGTTATTCTAACAGGGTGTAAGCAATGTTTTATGTATGTGATGCTTTCAGCATCTGATCCCAAATGTCCAAGGTGCGGTAGCACGGTCATTCTTGATTTCCCATTATCGCTCACAAGGAAATCCAAGGTGGAGCTCAATCTGTAGAGAAGCCTTTGTACATGGAAAGTTTTGTTCCAAATAACGCGATCTTTTAAAAATTTGATACGAACTTAGTGTTCTTGCTGTAAAAGTTTGGTACTCTTTATTGCAAATTAGATATGAACATGTTTGATGTTGCCATATGTACAATATTGCTTCATAAAAAATCATGATTGATTTTCCGATCGCTAGAGTTGCCATGAAGTATCTTTGCTGAATTCTTATTCTTATGTTGATGTTGCTTACATGTTCGATGCCTCTATCGTATCTATCACACGTATTCGGCACTTGTGAGAATCATTCGCTCAAAATTGATATCTTTTATCTTCAAATCTACTTCGTAAAATTTTCTACCTGCATGCATTATAGTTGTGAAATTAATGTCGTAGTCATACATTTTGACTGTCTAGTACTTAGTACACACGTTTGAGCGGCCTTAGATGTACTCGTCAACTTCTCTATTCAATAAGATCGATACTGGAAGATCGGAAGATTTTAACTTTCTTTCTATCTTCATATTTCTGGAGCAACTGAGAAATCTGTATTGATGAATCTGTTCTGTATTTGAAATTACTTCGAGTTTTCCTGCCTGGGTGCAAACATGTTTAATACTAATCGTGTCATACAGAAGTTTTGGATTGCTGTGTTTTGACTACATATATTGGAATTAAGGTCTCTCCTGAATTAGAGTGCAGGCCTTTATTACAATGTATTCTTGAATGTTTATATTTTTCCTAGACTATACGTAATTAAGAATTGAATGAACGAGTAGTCACGAACGGACGGCAGATGTGCAGTGGATGTCCTGTAGAAATCACAAGACTGCATAGAAACCACTAGAGGACCTCTCTAGTTTTGTAAATTTGTGGAGTAGAACTTTACTAATAATATTTGTAGTGCACACATTTGACGAGCGAACCGAAGTTCGAAATCTGCACGCAGTCTCACAATCAAGTTTCATATTAGAGCTAACAAGACACAGGAGGGTCTACAATGGTGACGAGACTTCCTGGTTTGTATCTACTACTATCCGCTGTCCGATGATATGTTCTTATGTTGAAAGGTTCTTCAGAGTGCGACTCTTGTGTCTCAAAAACGTTTCAGATCGATTTTTGTTTTCGAGCACGTACTTGGATTGGATACGACTTGTGTTCATCCTCAAATGCAAACATGAAGATCTGTTCTGAACACCCGTACGAATTGCAACAGTTATATTTTGTTCCGTTAGGATGTACTCTTAAGCGTTGGATAAACTTAGTCAGGAATGGACGTGTACGCATTGGACATCTTTAGAAATCACGTAATTGCATGCGAGGTTCAGAAGATCTATGCGATTTCATGACGTTTTCAATGCGTGCCACGGCCTACGTCGTCCAGATCATCTGAAAAGCGAATGCTTCGGTCTGAGGCTGAACTCTACCAGCACTAAAAGATCAAATCAGGATTCGTACTCCAGAAGCGTTCACAGGATAGGAGGGTCTCCAACTACGGTGAGCCTGGCATGTGGGATTGCGCGTGTAGCATTGACAACTGTAGGCTCTAGCAGATGAAAAGTTGATCATCGTCACATTTCTCTAAGTTTCCAAACAACCAACCTCTAACAAATGGATAGTGTAAGTAAACCGAGATTGCGATAACATCATCTACTATTAAATGGCCAAATGTAACAAAAACATCACAGATTACTGGTAGTGGTAGCGATAGGGACGAATAACAAATTGTAGTTAAGAATGAGCTGCAGATTGAATTTTGAGACCAGTAATAATACTTACCAGGCAGTTACGTGAATCACCATCACGTCTGCCATCAAGTCTGCCATCAAGATCTGGTTCTACAACCTTTAAGACTCTCCACAGAAGTTGCAACAATTACATAGGGTACGATGGATTCAGACTCCAGAGTTTATGGGCATTCAAAGTTCATAACTTCCATCATGCAGTCTGCCATTAACAAGCTTTGACCTACCGATAACATCAGCAGATAACAATCAATCGCCTCTTTTATTTCCAACTTCTTACTCATTAATTGTGAAACGACGTGTATGTATCCATGTACAACTCCTTCGGAAGGAGAAATATTCATTGATGTTGTCTCCGCAATAATCATTAGTGCGTATTGCCGGACATCGATCCATCAAAATCACAAGATCGCAATCTGTACATTTGTGTTTCATCAGAGTGCCTAATATACCTACCTTAAGAGTCAAACACTAGCATTCAACCTCGCACACTCTCATACTTCACTCGAAAAAAAAAATCCAAAAAAGAAAAGAAAATAAGGTAAACAGCTCCACTCTGCAGGTTTAGGACTTCCCTTTCTTTTCCTTGAGGTTATTGATTGGATATATGTAGAATGTGATTGCTTATTTGTTGTGTAACATAAGACAATCCAATAGCTAGATTTTAAGCCTAAATGGAAGCTTGCATGTTGTTTGTAGCTTACCAACTAACTAAACCATTTGAATGGTAGGGAATTGTCCAAAGCATGATCCCCAACCAATCCTTTGTTTGACACTCAAGTTAAAATCTGAGGCCAGGGCCCTAAAATTCAGTATAAATAGTGGTACTTTCTAGTTCATTATTCATCATTCTTTTGAAGTTGGATATTATCAGGATGGTGATTGCTATCCGAATTCATGAGGAGTTTGTTTTTTGCATTCTACTCATAGAATTTGCATTTAAACCCTTAAATAGGTGAATTAGCCTAAAAATTGCACTTATAATCTCTTTCTCTTGTTATTTTGAAGTCTTATGAATGCTATTTCATCGCTCTTTATAGATTTGAAGTTGGATATTATTAGGATGGTGATTGGAATCTGAATTGCATATATCACTTTCCAATCTTGATTAGAGTAGCTTGGTGTGAGTAGAAAGTTGGCATTGGTTTATTTCTAGATTTGAATTGAACTTTTATAGATTTCAAAGATTTGTTCATGGAGGTTTAGAGATTGCTTTCGAAGCACAAGATTATGGTTTATTACATATCAACTTTGGTTGATCAAGTTTGATCAAGTACTAATCCAACTAGTCATTATTTCTCATCATGTAATTATTTTACTAGTCTAGGGATACATGAAACCTTTTCTAACTACTCTGTATGGAAAATTTGAATGGAATTTTTGTTGGTTATATAGGATTTGATGAATATTTTGCTAGAATTGGAGCAAAGGCCTCAGCAAGCACAAGGAGTGAAGTACGACAAGAGAACAAAGCTTGCTCTACACATGAACTCCTCAAGGACCTAAAGAAACGTATTTCAACAAAGAAGAATTTTGATATATTATCAAAAACCTATGAAGCGAAACATACCTCAAAGATACTGACTCTAAGGAATCAAGTCAATAAAAGGTATCAATTTAAAGAGTAGTTGACAAATGCCTATTTATTGAGAATCAAGTCACACTCTATGGAGAGCTCAAAGACATTTGAGATGCAATTAAGGAGGGGAAACTTGTTTTAGATTCTCCTCAATGGATTTGAAAAGGCTAGGAGAACTGAGTCCAAAATTACACAATCCAAATGGAGTTTCCTTATTCAGAAAGCCTACAAAGTGTGTTAGTGTCCAAGGAGCATCAACTTGTAAATGTGAAGACTAGAGGGGGAATGTCTTCCAATATCACAAGTGATGATGAGACATTCTTCATCAAAGGAAAAGGAAAAGGAAAGACAAGTAATATCACGAATGAAGGTTTAGATAAAAAGAAGAAGGTGATGCTTTTTCAAGTCAAAGCAAAAGGGACAAATTCCACATCAAGTGCTTTGGTTGTAGCAAGTATGGCCATTATGCAAGAGAGTGTTTCAAGAGAGGAAAAACACAACCTCTTATGGAAATGGTAAGGAAAGTAATCACTTTATCAATGCAAATGATGAAGATGCATTCTTGATGATGTTTTATGCTAATGATTTATTAGATCATTGGAGAAAACATAGTGATCCTAGTTGTGGTGATACTTGTCTTGAAGAATCTTGTCCTTCTATGTCTTGTTGAGTCTATGAAACTCATTTTTTCAATAAATAATGTCACATTTTCTAGTAAAGAATGTGGATCATATGATGTTTTAAGAGTAAAAATGATAAGATTTGGCAATGGTGATCTCCTCCAGTTGAGAGGTGATGGTACTATGGTAGAGTCCAATATTTCTTGACTTTGTAAATGATAATGAGTTTGAATCATTATCATGTAGGTCATCTCCTACACCAACAATTAGAATAGCAATATATCGTCGAGCATTAGAGAAACTTAGAGCTCGATGAGGGCCTTTGAAAAAGATGTTTTTTTATTTATTTTTCTTATTTTCATTGCCATGTGGACCAATTGAAACCTTGAAATCGGGGTTCTACGTAACGTAGAATTTCCCAAATATAAATAAAATAAAAACTTTCTAAATATATTACTGTTTCGTCGGGCAACATGTGGAAATGCTATTGGTTGTTGAGGCCTGCCCTTCCAGCTCATCACTACCTGAAGAGACCCAAAAATATTGAAAATGAATATGACAGATGGCTGAAATGAGAAAATAGATGTACCATTAATGTATATGCATGGTCAAATCATGGTTAACAGGGTTAACTAGAGTTAATGCGTAGCGCCAAATAGTTCAATGTTTCAAATTTTTTTGCCAACACATATTTTCAGATGGCTTTTTGTCTACGCATATTTTCAGATTCATAGTTCAGTGTTTCAGAGTTTTGCTTGCACATTACAAATGGCGCCATCAAGGAAGTCGTGCTCCTCAATCGACTCTGTGCTTCTACTCAACAAGAAAGATGATAATGGATTATGGGTGCCAAGAACATATTCAAGAAACTCTTGGGTTTTGATGCATCCATAATCAAGAGGAGCATTTCAAAAAAGCAAAAGGTCAAAACTATCATTTCGATCTTATTGGAAGGCCAGAATTTTGGATTTCAAAATATCATCAGGAGGAAAATCTATTTCTGAAATTCTAGTCCAGCATGTATATACGCATTCAGAAATAAATGTGCAAGGATTCAACCGTCGGGATCACAAAAATAGCAACTATGAGTATTGCTATTTTACAATACTTTGGTTTTTGTCATTCATTAATAACTATTAGTAAACTTGCCAATCTAATCATTTTTCTCTTGCAGATTTATATCCATCCAACATCAATGAATGGGAGCCCAGTGGATCTCTAGCATGTGTGTTAGATGTTATTCACACTGATATTGGACACCTGCAATATAGAGGTAGAACTGCAAAAGATCTTGCTGATAGTGAGATCTTTTTTTATGAATAAATGTACATTCTTGATACAAAAGGAGGTTTTGGACAAATAGTCCCAATACCTAGTTTTGGAAGTGACAAATGGGTTGCTCCAGATGCTGCAGTTTCAGAATCATTTTGTTGCAAGCTATATAATGATGTAAAAAATTCATTAAAGATAAGCACGGGATAAAAAACAGTCAGATGGAGTTGATTTATTTCTCTTAATATATTTGTGGATTTCTTTTCAAGTGTCAATGTACACAAAACTCCAACGACGTTTGTATGCAAAAATTTATTAGATAGTTTATTATCTGAACTCATGGATGAAGGATGAGACAAAAGATCAGATGGAGAAATAGAATGCAAAATCAAAATGTCTTCCATGTGCTTTTGTTATCAAATTAAAAAAACAAATGTTGAGCTTATGCTTCCATTATCAAAGTTGCAAAAAAATAAAGGTAAATGGGTGCCACTCGATCAAGACTTGGAAGCCAGTGTACATTCAAAACGAAAAAAATATTGAAACTATATACAATGATGCAGTTTTGACATGTGTTGAGGTGGAAGAGGATTGGAGTCTAAATTACATCAGGTGAGAACTATTGCTCCTACAAGACGATATACTTTCAAACTCCATATTCATTTTCAATGGTAAACTCGTAAGTGACTATAAACACTCGATTCTTTATGAATAGTTTCTACCAAAACTTTCTCATAAAATCTCTATACTAAATGTAACTCACTTTGTAATAGTTTTATGCAGGTACGTAAAAGACATGAGCTCGAGATCAAATACAGAGATATTGGCGAAACAATCCAACTTATGGAAGAACACTGAGATTTATATCAAGAAATACATGTCAATCATCATGTTTTTTAATCTAGAAAATTGCGTTCCAGTATTACACTATGGATTGTAAGAATCTCTATTGATATCAATAAAAATCCCATGAACGGGTTGTTTACATGTAAGATTGTATTCTTTTTTGATGTATCTCTATTTACAAATGAATTCCTATTCAGTAAGTTTTTCTATTTTTTCAATATCAGTATTAGGAACTGATAAGGCAACAGGCCTCTCTCCTATAATTTTGCCTTCCTCTCTGTATTGGGAAGGACTTCTATGCCTTTTTTATTATATATAATTATATTTGCATCCTAAGCAACCTGAAAGGCTGTTAAGACAGGAGCAGCTTGCTATTCCGGGCCCTCAATTTCAGGCGTAACACTTGCACCGTTATGTACATAAGTTCTAATCATTTCTTGCCAAAATCTATATACATCGTCGGGAGTGTACGGCTCAAGAGTGAACTGTCATCACAAAATACGTGAATCAGCAAATTACAAAGAATGATAGTAAAGAAATAAGAATCAGAATGTAAGGAACTACAAATGAACAAAATATGACCTTTTCAATATCTACATCGATTTGTAAATTATACCACTCAAAAAAGAGCTTTGTATTGTACAAGATGAACCATGCACAATAAAAGCGTCCCTTTGCTGTACACACTGCATATATTTAACGAAAATTAGTAATATTATGACAAAAGATTTATTTATGCTATGATGATAGATTTAAACTAAAAAAAAAATACATGCATATCAGAGATAAATTGTATATACCTTGAGAGATTTAATGGTTATCTCTCCAATTGAGGTCGTCGTTGTCGATATTTTTCGAACGACATCAAGTTGTAGAGAATCGAATGTAAAAATTGTCAACATTTCCTAGCTAGTTTGAGGCCTAAATTGGCAATTTTTGTACATAGTTTTGGATCTAACCTTTCACACATGTGAAAGAGGCCTAGATACTTTTATTTTAATATATATTTCATATTAAAGAAGTCCCAAACTTCAGGACCTTCGAAATGACACCAAAATCATGTTATTTGGACATATAGGCCAAAATTGGCTATTTTAGGCTACTGGTGTCCTAAAATTGGGTCCTAAGTTCTAGAGAGAGGAGAGAGAGTCATCTCTCTCACCTATATTAGGCTGAAATTTTTGGAGAACAGGTTGGAGAAACTTACTGTATTGTTGAGAGAGATCAATAGATCATTGTCACAGTTTCTTCCTCCATTGAGAGCATTGCTTTGTATATTGTCTTCAAGCTTTTGTGTATGATCTTAAGAGGTTTCCAAAAGTGGTAGGTTGTTGTTGTAGGGCTGGTATGCTATTGTTTTTGGCTGCCATAAGTACCTTTTATTAGTTTCTTTTGTCTCTTGAATGCTTTGTCAAGTTCATGTGTATCAAAGGTAGCATTAGGATGCTTTGCCATTTCTAGCTTTTGTAGCTTGTTGTGCGAAGATCTTAGCAAAGTATTTTGGGAGTTTGGATCCATTCAAGATCCACTTTTTCACATGGTATCAGAGCTAGTTGGCTGTTATTTTTAGTAAGGTTTCCATTTATGGTGATACTTGGATGTTTGATCAAGTTCTAGCATGATTATGCATTGCACTGTTGATCAAATCTTACTAACCTTTGTTTTGTGAGTTGAACTTGTGGATCAAAAGCATATTTCAGGTCTATTGAAGATCAGAGGCTGAGAAGAAGCTATTTTGGATCAGATCATAACACCTAATCATTTGCTGATTGTGAGGTTTGTGCATATTCAATACTAACAATGTTCTGTTCAATGTATTGTTGACAATCTCCACTTCTGTGGATGAACACTCTCCTTTGTGGATGAACACTCTCCTTAAGTGGATGAACCTTCTCCTTAAGTGGATGAAAAATATTCTTTGAGTGATTTTTTATTTCTCCAAAAGGCTGAGCAAAGCTCCCACTTGGATGAAAGATCCCCTTTTGGGTGAACAGATTGTCAACAATCTTTTGCATGAATTTTGGTGTACTTTGTTGAGCATGTAAGTAACTCTCCTTATGTAATTTGATTGGAGCATTTTTTGGAAGGTTTTAACCATTATGCGAATGTGTTTTCAGGTTCTTAACAAGTTGAGTAACATTCTCATGTGAAGTGATCTTAGATCTACATCTAAACACCAAGATTTGACAAACTAGTGAAGCTAGTCTTGTAATTCACTAAGTGTGCTCTTTCATTCACCTCTAAAGCTTGTATTTATCATTTGCTAGAGCTTATAAACTTTTAGAAGTGTGGTTTAAATGTGGTTTTACAGGTTGAATCAATATCTTAGTGTGTTGATCATATGTTGATCAAGTTTGTTCAATTCTAGGTATTCTTGGCAGCCTAGTCTTGTGTATTTTCTAAGAATGCAAGTAACTCTTCAGATCATAACTTGATTTTGTCACTTGCTGGAAAGTTTGGGAGCTTAAGCAAGAGTGTGTTCAGGTTGGTTTGAGTTTGTGATCCATTCTTAGTGTGTGCAAAGTGTTGCATGTGTTTCAATCTTCATTTCTATGCTTGGAAACTAGCTAGGTTCAAGATAGAAGTGTCTTAGGGTCCTAGATCTTCTGAGATCTCCTTATCCATCATTTGTTGAGAGGAAAGTGAGTGTTAGGTCTTTTAGGACAGAGCCTAAAAGTTGAAAAATCATTATATTCATGGCTTCCAATGGTGGGATCATGTTAGAAACTAATGATAGGTTGAGTTCATCAAACTACTCTACCTGGAAAATGAGGATGGAATCCTTACTTGAGTTGAATGAACTCATGGACATGTTAATTTCACACGTGTGGATTGTCCACAACATGTACTTGTGATCTCCTAAGGTCTGTAGATGCACCAAAATCAAGACTAGATTGAGATTCAAAATCAATCTTAGATCCTATGGCAAAAACACACTACTACATGCATTCAATCACTTCCAACTCTCACTCACACGTATGGGAAGTATTAAAAAAAGATTCTAAGTAAAAACAAGCTGCTCTCCTTGGGTAGAGAGAGAAAAACCATCATGAGCTCTCGGGTAGAGAGAGAAAGCTAGAAATCCAATAACACTCAAAATCCACATAATCAACAAATCCATTAGATCCAAAATGAGGAGTACAATGATACTAGTAGATCCACGAGCTACCACTATGCTTAACTATGATTGGACCACACTTTGTCACCTCTTAATCCTATTGGACCATTGATCCATGCACCTCTTAATTCTATTGGACAATATTCAAGCACACCTCAAATTCCTCTTGGACCACACATGGTTCCACCTCTAAATCCTATTGGACCTCTTAGAATTCATCAAACAAAGGCATTACACTTGTCTACACTCTAACTGGCACAAGTTTAGCCTCTTACTCTATTTTGGCTCAATAGTGGCATTACAAGTGGAAATGCATAATTTGCCATCTATGCCAAATTTGTTCCTATCAACATCCTACACCTAGATACTTGATGTAAAAAACATAAGACCCCTATATCTAACATAGATAATCTTTTTCAATTCTTCACACTCCTAAAAAATTATCTATGAAGATTTAAACATTGATCTTGATATAACTCCAAGATTAGATCTATGCTTGATGAAAGTACTTTTGCTCAAAGGCTTGGTGAGTAGATCGGCAATACAAGAGGACGAGTTGACATGCTCCAAATAGATTTCTCCTCCAATAAGCTTTTCTCTCACAAAATGGTGTGCCACTTCTATGTGCTTTCTTTTTGCATGAAATATGGGATTATTGGCAAGAGCTTGGGCCAAGATGTTATCACACTTGATCATTGGTAGATCATCTTCCTTGATGCACTTTAGCTCCATTAATAACCTCTTGATCCAAAGCACCTCTTTGGTAGTTGTAGTAAGTGCTTTGTACTCGGCCTCACATGAAGAGAGAGATATAGTATCTTGCTTTTTGGAAAGCCAAGATATTAGATTGCCTCCAAGAAAGATAGTGTATGCACTAATAGACTTTCGATCCATCTTGTCACTTGCAAAGTCCGAATCCGAGTAGCCAACAATGGATGGATCTTCACTTTTTATAAAGTAGACCATAATCACAAGATGAAGATACATATCTTAGAATCCTCTTGGCCATCTTCCAATGATGGATCTTAGGATCTTGCATAAATTGACTCAATTTGTGCACACAAAAACTTAGATCGGGCCTAGTAATGGTAAGCCAAATCAAGGAGCCTACAAGACTTCTAAAAAGTGTGATGTCCTCAAAGGATCTTTCATCACCTTTATTAGGATCTTTTACAATTTGCTCCATTGGAGTATCTATGCTCTTAGAATTTTCCATATGAATTTTTTTCAACATAGAGTGAGCATATCTAGATTGGCATATAAAGACATGATTTTCATAGAAATTAATTTCTAGGCCTAGGATGTAATGTGTCTCTCCTAGATCTTGCATTTTAAACTCACATCCAAGTGCTAGCTTAGTTTCATCAACTAGCTTGATAAAACTTCCACAAAGAATAATGTCATCAACATAAATTAGAAGAATCACAATATTGCTATCAACAAACTTTAGATACATGGAAGGATCATAGTCACTAAGAGTAAATCCTAGTGAGATAAGAAAAGAATTAAGTCTTGAATACCATGATCTTGGTGCTTGCTTGAGTCCATAATGACTTTTGAAGAGCAAGCACACTTTGGACTCATCCTTGATGAATCCTTGAGGTTGTTCCATATAGATCTCCTCCTCAAGATAACCATTTAGAAAAGCATTGGATAAATCTAATTGGAACACCTTCCACTTAAAGAAACATGCAAGAGAAATAAGAATTCTTATTGTCACCATCTTTGCAATGGGTGCAAAGGTCTCCTCATAATCAAGGCCATGGATTTGAGCAAATCCTTTGGCACATAATCTTGCTTTATACTTGTTGATGGTGTCATCATGATTGAACTTGATCCGAAATACCCACTTGCAACCAATCACATGCTTGTTGGATGGAGGATCCACAAGCTCCCAAGTATTGTTGGTGATCAATGCATCATACTCTTGCTTCATGGCATCATACCACTCCTTGGTATTGAGTGCCTCTTGTACATTCTTTGGCTCTTCATGAGAGACATAAAAAACATAATTAGTGGAATCAAGATCCACTTGTTTGCCTTTGTCAACATATGAGAGCTTCTTAGGCTCGGATCTATCTCTCATGGATCTTCTTGGTGAGAAACTCCGAGGAGAGTCTTCTTCAAATCTCGACCCCATCACATCATGATTGTCTTCAAAATCAATAATTGGAGATGCATCCATAGACTTCTTGATCTCAGCCTCTTCAAAAAGATGAGTGTTGATCTTCATGAAAGACAACATCTCTACTTTCAATAACTTGAGAAGTAGAGAGTATAAAGACTCTATAGGCCTTCTTGGTGGATGAGTATCCAACCATGATCCCTTCGCATGCACTAGGGTCTTCCTTCTTCCTTGTTTCCAAGGGAATATGGACAAAGCATATGCATCCAAAAACTCTAAGGTGATCAACCTTAGGCTTCTTCAAATATAAGATTTCATATGGTGACTTTCCTCCAAGAGCTTTATGTGGGAGCCTATTGCAAAGATAATTTGCACAATTAATGGCTTCTCCCCAAAAGTCTTTGGGCAAGGATGCCTCAATTCTCATAGATTTTGCACATTCACATAGAGATCTATTCTTTCTCTCGGCCACTCCATTTTGAGATGGAGAGTAGGCACAAGAGAACTCTCTTTTGATGCCTTCAAGCTCACAAAAATCTTGAAATTTATTGGAGATATATTCACCACCTCCATCACTTCTAAGAGCTTTAATCTTGAATGAGAATTGCTTCTCTACATAAGCTTTGAAAATAAGGAAATGATCAAACACCATATATTTAGAAGCAAGAAGATATATCCAAGTGAATCTTGTGAAATCATCAATGAAAGTAACAAAACAAGTGGCTCCTCCCTTGCTTGTAGTTGATGAGAAATGCACATCCGAGTGGATTAACTCCAAAGGATGCTTGCTTTTGATAGAAGATCTTGTAAATGGCTTTCTGTGAGATTTAGCAATAGCACAAGCCTCACAAGGCTTGATCTTCTTGGAGAATGACTTTGGCAAGCCAATAGCTTTGGCTTCTTTGATCATAGAGAGCATGGATTTGTAGTTGGGATGTCCCAACCTCCTATGCCATAATTCCTCCATAGAGAGCTTGTTCACAAGAGCAACATTACAAGCATTCACATACTCATTTGGACCTAGTTTATAGATGCCTCCAAATCTAGATCCTAAAGCAAGTATCTCATCATTCTTTTTGATAGTGCCAGTATCAACATTGAATTTTACATCAAGGCCATTATCAAGCAATTGGCCAACACTAATAAGATTCTTAGTAAGCTTAGGTACATAAAGAACTTTAGAGAGAGAAAGAACTTTAGAGGATGCATTAGAGGAGTTTTGAGTTCCAAAAAGACCCTTTAAGAATTCGTGCAAGATGTCTTTGTTATTATCCATGCATGATGCTCTGATACCATGTTGATTTCACACGTGTGGATTGTCCACAACATGTACTTGTGATCTCCTAAGGTGTGTAGATGCACCAAAATCAAGACTAGATTGAGATTCAAGATCAATCTTAGATCCTATGGCAAAAACACACTACTACATGCATTCAATCACTTCCAACTCTCACTCACACGTGTGGGAAGTATTCAAAAAATATTCTAAGTAAAAACAAGCTTCTCTCCTTGGGTAGAGAGAGAAAAACCATCATGAGCTCTCGGGTAGAGAGAGAAAGCTAGAAATCCAATAACACTCAAAATCCACATAATCACCAAATCAATTAGATCCAAAATGAGGAGTACAATGATACTAGTAGATCCACGAGCTACCACTATTCTTAACTATGATTGGACCACACTTTGTTACCTCTTAATCCTATTGGACCATTGATCCATGCACCTCTTAATTCTATTGGACTATATTCAAGCACACCTCAAATTTCTATTGGACCACACATGGTTCCACCTCTAAATCCTATTGGACCTCTTAGAATTCATCAAACAAAGGCATTACACTTGTCTACACTCTAATTGGCACGAGTTTAGCCTCTTACTCTATTTTGGCTCAATAGTGGCATTACAAGTGGAAATGCATAATTTGCCATCTATGCCAAATTTGTTCCTATCAACATCCTACACCTAGATACTTGATGTAAAAAACATAAGACCCCTAATCTTTTTCAATTCTTCATATGACATAGTTGCAGGAACTGAAGGGAGACCACCCACAGTTCAAGAGCAACAAAGGTTTGATAAGAAGGCCAAAAGGGCTCTTCATATCATTAAAGTGAATGTTACCAATGAACCTCTCAAGGAAGTTGGTAAGTGTCAAAGTCCAAGTGAGGCATGGAATGCCTTGAAGAAGCTCTTTGAATCAAAGTCTGGCATCTAGGGTATTGACCCTAAAGAGGCAAATATTTTCTAGTAGGCAAAGAGAGGGTGAAAGTGCTCATGCATTTGTCTTGAGGGTTAAGTCCTTAAGTGATGATCTAGCATGTATTGATGAAAACATAAAAGATGGTGAAATAGTCCAGGTTATGTTGAATGGTTTGCTAGATGAACATGCTAACCTTGTGCAAAGTTTTGCCATTCAAAGAGTCTTGCCAAATGTGGTTGACTTGCAAGAAATCTTATTGGCTGAAGAACATAGGTTGCAATCAAAGCTTGATGGTGCATCCTTGCAAGGTGGAGGTGAAGAGGCTTTCTTCGCAAAAGGCAAAGTCAAAGGCAAAGGTAAAGGCAAAGAGAAATGGTCCAAAGGTGGTAACTTGGATCATCATGATCACTCTTCCTCCTCCTCTTCTACTTCTTTTAGAAAGAAAGATAAGTCAAAGTTCAAGTGCTTTTATTGTGGGATAAAAGGTCATTTTGCTAATGAATGTCATAAGAAGAAAAGAGAGCAAGGTGAGAGGCAAGGAAATCTAGCAATAGATGAAGAAGAGGATAGCAGTTCTGAATCTCTTATTATGACTTCAAGTTTTCTTGCACATATAGATGGGAATGATCCTTGGTGGATTGATAGTGGAGCCTCATCTCACATGACAAGGTATAAGGAATACTTTTCATCCTTATTGTCTTATGAGGGAGAGAGCAAAATCATCTATACTACAAATGATGGTCAATGTGACATCAAAGGCATAGGCACAATTCCTATTTCTCTTTCAACAAATAGGAAAGCTAATCTTGAAAATGTATTGTACATTCTTTCAATCACTAAGAACTTGCTTAGTGTTAGTCAAATGATTGACAAGGGGCTTGATGTTGAGTTCATTGGAGATGCTTGTTTGATAAGTAAGTGTGGATCCTTGATTGCTAAAGGAAGAAGGCATGGTAAACTTTTCAAACTGGATGCATGTGTGATCTCTAAGAATGAAGGATGTATGGCTAGGGAACAATTGACAAACCAAGAAGTTTGGCATAAGAGGTTGGGCCATCCCAACTTCAAATCTTTGGAGGTAATGGCAAAGAAAGAGCATGTTCTTGGTCTCCCTAAAAGTCTTGTTGCAAATAATAAATTTTGTGAACATTGTGCCTTGTCCAAATCTCATAGACTTGCTTATACTAGATCTACTTCTAGATCTAAAGAAGCTTTTCAACTTGTGCATTCGGCATCCTTTAAGTACAACTAGCAATGGTGGGGCAAAAATGTATGCAACTTTTATTGATGACTTTAGTAGGTATACTTGGGTTTATCTTCTTAAAACCAAGGATGAAGTGTTTGCTGCATTTGTCAAGTTTAAGAATGAAGTGGAAAATCAATTCAATACAAAGATCAAATGCTTGAGATCAGATAATGGAGGGGAATACACTTCAAATAAGTTCAAAGATTTTTGCATAGCACATGGGATTAAGAGGGAGTACTCTAGTCCTAGGACTCCACAACAGAATGGAGTGGCAGAAAGGAAGAATAGAACCCTTTGTGAATGTGCCAAGGCAATGAGACTACATGCTAATCTTACTAAGTCCTATTGGGCAGAAGCTTTAGCATGTGCTAGCTATCTTTGTAACAGGAGGACAAGTGCTTCTTTGAATGGTAAGACTCCCTTTGAGGTCCTCTATGGTAGGAGGCCAAGTGTCAAGCATTGTAGGATCTTTGGTTGCACTTGTTTTGTCAACATCACTCTTGATGATAGAACTAAAGAAGATCCTTCATCAAAGAAGGGTGTGTTTGTTGGCTATAGTGAAGTAAGAAAGGCTTACAAAGTGTACATTCCTTCTACGAATAAAGTTGTCATAAGTAGGGATGTCATCTTTCATGAAGAGAATGTTTCCAATGTTGTCAATGTTGATGATGATGTTGATGTGCCTACTAATCATCATGATGTGCAAGATGTCTTGGATGAAGGTGGAGATGCCACTCCAAAGCAACCTTCAAGGAGGACTCAAAGGCAAAGGACTAAGCCATCAAGGCTAACCTATGATGAAAAAGGAAATAAAGTGGTGGAGAACTCTAACTTTGCTTTTCTTACCTCTTTTGATGAACCAACTTGTGTAGGTGAAGCAATTCAAAAGGAGGAATGGATCCAAGCCATGAGCATCAAGCACTCATCAAGAACAACCAAACCATTGGGAAAGGACCTGTATTATAAGCATAGATCTAATTTTGTGTGTTCAAGATCTATGTTAAAACTAGCATCCAATGTTGAAGAGGGAGTGTGAAAATTGTCAACATTTCCTAGCTAGTTTGAGGCCTAAATTGGCAATTTTTGTACATAGTTTTGGATCTAACCTTTCACACATGTGAAAGAGGCCTAGATACTTTTATTTTAGTATATATTTCATATTAAAGAATTCCCAAACTTTAGGACCTTCGAAATGACACCAAAATCATGTTATTTGGACATATAGGCCAAAATTGGCTATTTTAGGCTACTGGTGCCCTTAAATTGGGTCCTAAGTTCTAGAGAGAGGAGAGAGAGTCATCTCTCTCACCTATATTAGGCTGAAACTCATGGACAACAGGTTGGAGAAACTTACTGTATTGTTGAGAGAGATCAATAGATCATCGTCACAGTTTCTTCCTCCATTGAGAGCATTGCTTTGTGTATTGTCTTCAAGCTTTTGTGTATGATCTTAAGAGGTTTCCAAAAGTGGTAGGCTGCTATTGTAGGGCTGGTATGTTGTTGGTGTTTGCTGCCATCAGTACCTTTTATTAGTTTCTTTTGTCTCTTGAATGCTTTGTCAAGTTCATGTGTATCAAAGGTAGCATTAGGATGCTTTGCCATTTCTAGCTTTTGTAGCTTGTTATGCAAAGATCTTAGCCAAGTATTTTGGGAGTTTGGATCCATTCAAGATCCACTTTTTCACATCAAATTCTCTATGTGTATTATTAGCTGAGTTTACTTTTACACATAGAAAATTTGATACTCCCTCATTATTTATCTTTACAGAAAGAATGTTCAGGTTCCACTGCCGACTGCAATAATCAAAGTAAAAATTTGAATCCATTTGAACAGGAGTAATCATCCAAATTAAAGAACAAAAGCAAACTCGCAATTCTTACTTATTCTCATATGGAATCAAATAAAATTTCATCACTGGACTGCATTCGATGAAATATACAGCCCTTTCAAAATTAGCATTTTTTGCCTTCACCGCTCTCATGATAAATGGACTGACAACTAAAACTACACCCTGAGAATTAGAACTAATACTATGCTACAAAAAGTTTCCGCCGACTTCTACAATAACATTTGTAATCTCTAATGTTTGTTTTTTCAACTCTGCACAAAATTTGGGACCTAATCTATAGCTTCTATTTGAATCTGGAAGAAAAAAATCAAAATAATTGCTGAGTTGATCAATTTTATCAGCTAAGTAAGCCTCGTATTGGTTATAATGGTCAGAATCAAAATAAACCTGGTTAGGATCGTATGGAATTCTGACTAAAAGATTATTATAGAAACCTTTTGAGGAGTTGGACGAATAACAAGAGGAGAAGAGAATGATTCTGGGTTTGAATCAGATTTTTCAGCATCTAATTTAGAGCTCAAAAAATTACGGGGTCTCTTGCCAGGGATAACTCTAGGAGGAAGGGAAGCAGCTGGCCTTCAAGATCCAGTTTTCTTTGGGATAGGCTGTTTTCTTTTCTTCGAGGTAGTTGGCAAGTCAGTTCTATCCAGAGGCAGGTCTCTAGAAGTGCTGGCGTTATCCACATGAAGATTTGAATAACGTTTTTGAAGTCGTTTGAGAATAACAAAATCTTTAGGCATGATGGTAACACGCTTACCATACAAAAGACATGAATCCTCAAAAAATTGGGACATAAAGTCTTATGCAGCACCCTGTATGGCCTACATGGTTGTCATGGCAAAACAAACATCAAGCCCAAGTGACAGGGTGACATTCCTAATAGATCGACCGAAAGGAGCTCTAGGGATTAACAATTCAGTTGATCTCTGGAGTCTTCTTATCTCCCTCAGCCAGACCTACTTTATGCCATGTCTACGGCCAGTACCAGGGGGAACACGGGCATGGGATGGCTGTATAGAGGTAATGGCATGGACAGTGGATTTTGTCCTAGCCATCATTCTCAGAATCAAAAGAAGTAAATTTGAAAAAAAAGTCTGTGATTTGAATATCGAAACCAAGCGCAAAGAATGAAAACAAAAAAAAATTCGAAAGAAAAGACTTAATATCGAATTCGAGTGCGAGATTACAAGAGAAACAAAGTAACAGAAAGATCTACACTTGAAAGAAATATCGGGTTTACAGCGGTATCTATCGCACTAGAAGTAGAACACCTTGGCAATAACTCTCCAAGTGTTTTTGCCAAAGCATCATCTTCATAAGCCTTACCATCATGAAACATAGATTGAGGCAATCTAATTGTCTTCTCCTCCTTGAGATGATCCGTGTGAGAAATTTCAACTACTTTAGTCAAGATTGGTCATAGTTTGATAAATTGCCAAATACACAATTGATGCCAATTTTCATATTAGACTTAGAGTTTGACTTTTCAAAGTTATATTAGTCTAAAATCATTTGAATAAACAATTTTTGAAAGTATGGGAAAGTGTAGTACATGAGATTTAGTAGATTCAGATTTGAGTAGTAGAAACATTGAATCTAGTCGAAAATAGTAGGATTTTTCATTATGGAGGGAAACCCAAATTTGAAGTTAGGTTTGGACCTACTATAAAAGGATGTAACTTGTGGGAAGAGAAATAATCTCTCTCTCTCTCTCTCTCTCTCTCTCTCTCTCTCTCTCTCTCTCTCTCTCTCTCTCTCTCTCTCTCTCTCTCTCTCTCTCTCTCTCTCTCTCTCTCTCTCTCTCTCTCTCTCTCTCTCTCACTTCATGCTTATACATGAGTTCTCTTGGGTTCATCTATCCATTGGTGCACTATGGTGATATCTTGCAATCTTGTGTGTAGAATGTTTATTTTATGTTATTTTCGGATCCACACGTGTGAAATACAGTAGCTTACTATTTTGTTATGGACATAAACTTCTTCATATCTTATGTTTGATGTTTGATCAGGTTCTTAGTGAATTTGCATCTCTTTCATTGAGTAGATGTTGATTTTTCTACATTGGCAAGATTGATAGAGTTGATCTATTTCTAACCAAAGACCAGGTTATGGAATTGGATCTTAAATGATCTGAAATTTTTCACATGGTATCAAATCTTGTGTTGCAGATTTTGAAAGGATCAAGCACAACTATCAAGGATTTGGTGAAGATATCAATACTAGAGCATGCTAGATTGACTTCTACCCAAAAATCGAGTTTCTTGCATATGTAAATTGGATCTTTTGTAGATCAAAACTCATTATAGGTTATTTAACTTGAGAAATTCCGATTTCACACCATACTTACTGAAAATAGCTAATCTTGGATGCATTAGGAAGGTCTCATTTGAGGCTACAAGATTCTATATCAAGTCTTAGGCAATTGCATGTAGAATTTGAAATATTCAATTTTTTGTGATTTTGTCAAAACCCTAACTTTGATTGGATCTCTATTTTGTGAAGTTATTGAGCTTAATTAGAGTGTGTTTAGATCTTAGGAAGTGGCAAGAGTCATTTTATTGAGGATAGATCATAGGTTAATCAAGATTTCTACATTCTATGTGTTGATTTGCTAGATATAAGTGTTAGAGGAGAATTGAGAGATTCCATATCTTTGTGATCTCTTTCTAAAAAAAATTGTTGTATTTCAAAAGAGTGCTTTGTGAATTGGAACATGTTGAAAGATAATTATCAATTCATGGCAACATGGCTACATCAAGTGGATACATGTTGGAAGGCAATGATAGGCTTACCTCAAGCAACTATTCATTGTGGAAAGTGAGGATGAAACCACTTCTTGAGATGAATGATGTTTTGGATATTGTTGTAGGTTTGGAGGAGAGGCCAAATACAGAACAAGAACAATTGAGGTATGACAAGAGAGCTAAAAGAGATCTACACATGATCAAGATGAATGTTACCAATGAACTTCTCAAGGAAGCTGGTAAGAGTACTTCATCAATGGATGCTCAGGATTTATTAAAGAAGCTATATGAATCCAAGTCTACTTCTAGAGTGTTGAATCTAAGAAGGAAAATTTTTCAAAAGAATGAAGAGAGTCCAAATATTTTTGTTTTGAGAGTGAAGGCTTTGAATGATGAGTTATCTTGCATTGATGAGAGCATTAAGAAAGAAGAGCAACAACAAGCAATTGACTATGATGAGACCTTTGCACCTGTGACAAAGATGGTAAGCATTCGAGTCATTATTTCACTTGCTACACCTTATGGATGAGATCTATGGCAAATGGACATTTCAAATGCATTCTTAAATGGTGATCTTGAGGAGGAAGTGTACATGGAGCAGGCTGAGAGCTACGTTTCTTCAACAAAGCCAAATCATGTGTGTATGCTACAAACGAGTTTGTATGGCCTTAAGCAAGCACCAAGGAGTTGCTATGCTAAGCTTAACACTTTTTTACTCTCTCAAGGCTTTGTTATGAGTGAGTAAGATCATTCACTTTATTATAGGTTTGCTGGAAATGATGTTACCATCTTGCTAATCTATGTGGATGATATCATCTTGAGTGGTGGAGACAATCAAGATGTGGAGGTTATCAAGAATGCTCTTAAGAAGGAGTTTGAGGTGCATGATCTTGGTAGTTTGCATTACATTGTGGGAATAGAAGTCATTAGATCTTCTCAATATACTTTCATTTGTCAAGATAAGTATATCAATTCTATTCTAGAAAGATTTTATATGGTAGATGCAAAAGCTAGTGATACACCTATGGAGTCTCATGTAAAACTAGCTATAAGAGGTAATGAAAGATCCTTTGATGACATTACTCTCTATAGGAAACTAGCTGGTTTACTCATCTATCTAACCATTACTTCCGAGCCAGAGACATCTGCGAAGGAAGATATTTCCATATTAGAGGATGTGTTGTCTGAAACAAGCTTACACTAAGACCACGTTAAAATAAAAAAAGACGACAAGCTATCAGGTAAAACAGAAAATATTCCATGCAAGCCGATTGGAGGATCCAAAGCTCGAAGATTTTTATCAAATTATTCTGGAAAACAATCCAAAATTCAATACTCGGTTTGGAAAGAAATTATAGCTACAACTCAAGATTTTGAAGAAGAAGGTTCTACTTGTATACACAAAGTAGAAGTTTGAAAAAAATTAGACAACATGGTGAAATACTTGAGAAAAGATA
This sequence comes from Diphasiastrum complanatum, assembly GCA_029204225.1. NCBI lineage: Eukaryota > Viridiplantae > Streptophyta > Lycopodiopsida > Lycopodiales > Lycopodiaceae > Diphasiastrum > Diphasiastrum complanatum. The sequence goes on from CM055102.1 coordinate 5,870,036, forward strand.
AATTTTTAAAAATTGATGTACAAATGATACACAAAACTAGTAGTGAATTTGTGGATGCAGTTCAATAAAAAAAAACGTTTCTATATTTACAGTCTTCGACTTTTCAAATTTTGTATCACTAGAAGAAGCATCTTCAGAAGTAGAAGGGCCAGCCTCCGAATTGTCAAAAATATTTAACAAAAGAAAAAAAACAAATGCAGACTGAAACTCTACAAATCTACATTTTTTTATTATGAATTGGACAATCATCTACAAACTTGAAATCATTATGTAACTTGGTGAACATTCTGTCAAGCTTAGTTTTATAGATATGTTTGTCGAGTGCCACCAGGTCCTAATAATGAATCATGTCCTTATTCTGAGATTTGAATAAGGGAATACTGAGCAGAGAGTTAAATCTGAAATAAATCTCAGAAAATATGAAAAAATAAAAAAAAATAAAAGATTTGAAATACTCTATATTATCACTAATACCAAATTCATGAAAAAACGACAGCAGACTAGAATTGAATATTAGACATTTCACCAAAAAAAATACAGAAGAAAGATTTTGAATATCGTTCTCAGGCGCAAAATGCAGGTTAGATTAGAACCTCAAGGACCTACGTGCTCGAAAGAGATATCAGAAAATCGAGTATCGGATCCGAACGTGAGTACAAAGAATAGACAAGAAAGCAAACGTAAGGCATGCTTAAAAGCGATATCGGAACACGCAGTATTGGATCCATGCGCAAGTATGTAAATAGATCATAAACAAAGGAAAGTGTGCTTTTGAAATCGATATCCAGTACAAAAATCAAAAAATTTAAGTGAAAATTCGCGTCGGAAATGACCAATTTATAAAAAAAATTTACACACGTGGAGGATGTCCAAAAGGACACATGTCGTCGTGTTATTCATCAAGAATATTCCACCGTCAAGAGAATGATTGATCTGACATTTGTCATGTGCGGAATGCCACGTGTCACAATATGATTTGTGCACGTGTCCTACACTACGTGGCCTCATTATTGAGTCATAATGATCTGTACAAAAAACACGCGTGGACCAATTAGATGCCGCCACATGTCTGAAGCCGTTTTTTTTCATACGTGCAAAATAATTCTATATATACCCACTCCAAATTTTTATTTTTTCTCGTAAACTTTTCGATTTTCGCTCCCAATATCACTCTCAAGCGCTCTCTTTGTTCCTTCTTCATCTCCCATCACTCCCTGGAAAATAAAGCTAATTAATAACAACAATAAAAATCCTTGCTAAGGCAGACCCAACTAGCAAGATTGCTAAATCCTACTTAACACCCAAAGGGAGATAATAAGAATCGCGGCTAAACTAAGCAATAAACAAATAAAACCATGCCACAATTAAAGGCCAATGAAAGGAGGCAAGAGGAGGCCCGAGCACCTTCCCTCAAGCTATGCACCTTCCAATGGGAACACAATGAAATGCAAGATAATCACAATAATAATTTTGCCTTAATTACAAAGTGTTGTTTACAATGCAAATACCTCTCCTTTTATGGCAAGGAGGGTCTTCTATAAGTGTCTACTAACTTATGGGACTAATTTGTTTCTAGCCTTTATAGAACTTCTAACTTAGGATTTATAACTTCAAAGTTTCTTAACTTAGGGAAACTTAAGATTAAATATTTCTAATCTTAAGTTTCCTAAGTCTAAGTTCTAAATCTAAGTTTAAGCTATTGTATTATTATTTAAGCTTCTAACTCATGGGCTTACAAAACACATGCCATGGTTGAAGTTTATTGACAGATACTCATACGTGGACTTACAAAACACATGCCACGGAGTTTTATTTCTTTCTTTTTATTTTCTATGTGTTAGCACAGTTGCTAACATTATCCCCCTCCTTATTGGATTGGTGGTTCCACACCAATCGACGCCTTTTCGTCCTAGATCTTTTGTGCTTTTTGGAGACGAAACTGTTGCTGTCAAGAGTGGTAGATTGCCGATGCCCTCCATCATTTGCCACTGTAATTTGTTCAAATAGGGCATGGGTTTTTAATAATGGAACATACCCTGTAGAAAATAATGGGTTTTCCATAGCTCCACCATATCAACGTGCAGGGCAGAAGTGAGTGCAGCACGATAATAGAGCCTTGTTACGTTGACATGGTCGTCTTGTGTTCGTAGGGGTTTATTGATAGCAAGGGCGATTGGGGGTAGCCCTCGATCCCAAAAACCTCTGAGTTTTGCCAGAAACACCACCAGGCTGCAATTATCCGCAAAATACCTGACGTCGCAATCAGGATTGCCATGGTGCTTCTGGTAGAATACTCGGCAATTGTTGACCATGTCTTCGGCTAAGTTGCCGGTATCGACGCCTGTGAGCTTGGGCCAAAATATTCTATTCTTGACCTTAGTGGCAGGAAACGATTCTCGCCTTTAGTATAAGGATTTGTGCGCATGTAGAAGGGAGATTCGATATACCGTGCCATTGAGGTCTTACTCTGCAGGAAGAGTTGATGATGCTAGAGAGGTTATGGATCCAGGAGTTTGACTGCTTCTTTATGTGTTTTACTCTGGTCCAGATTTGGCAGTATGTAGCCACCTCGCTCTTTTGTTGTTGGATATTTCTTGGCAAACTCCTGAGAGGCGCGCAACTCCTTGTTCGGTGCTATGGGCATGATTCTGTGCCGAATGGTTGGTGCTTCAGAGGCAACCTCATGTTGAATTTGTGAATCGGATTCAGGAGAGAGAGGAGGCGAGGGGTTAGCTTCAGCAATTTTTTGTGACTCAAGAGAAAATTGTCATGAAATGAAGGTGGGGTTAGTGGTGTTCAGAGGGTTAGAAGTGGTGGAAGGAAAAAGATAATGTTGGGAGCTGGTACCTCCAGAGCCTGACGGATTGGTTGGTGCTTGAGCTCCTTGCCCCAGGGGTTGGCCTTGAAATGAGGAGCCTTGAGTTGCAGGAGGAGGCTGCTGGAATCCTGCTCCATCTCCACCATCTGGTCCATCAAAGTGGTGCCCCGCCGTCATGGAATTGGGCGTGCTCTGCATGAACTGACGGTGTCGACTGGACAACGGCCTTTAAGTGTTATTCCAGGGTGGCTATGTGCTGCTTCAGGGCCTCGACGGAAGCAAGGTATGATTGTTGTAATTTTGAGTGTTGCTCTGTCGTGGCTTTCAACTTTTGGGCCAGCTGTAGGCTGATATTCCAAGGAATATTCTAGCCATCATGCGGAACATCTTCAAAAATACAAGCAGGATAGGATTTCAACGTAGAACTTGCCCAGCAAGTTTAGGCTTTTATGGTATCCGTACTGGCTTAAGTTATTAAGTTTTAAGTTTAAATTGCCATGGGCACTGCAAATAGATATGTAATTTTAAGTTTAGTAAAAGTTAGTCACAAAGGCCTATTGGGGGTTTGTCCCATGGCACCAGTGTGATTCAAAGTTAAGTTAGTCTATGTGGCTTACTTGTCCCACAGTGCATTTCTGTATGTGACCACCACTCCAAGTATAAATAGGAGTGGAAGAGTCCATTTTCGAGAAGAACCTCATTTGCAATACATGCCTATCTTTCTTTCTGAGTGTTCTCCCTTGTGTGGTTTCATGTACTGTGTTACTTCACATTGTATTGTACAGTATTGATCTTGCAACAAGTTAAGTTAATCCAGGCCCTCCATTCTCTAGTAGGGTAAGCCTTAGAGGAGGAGATTAGATTTATCTTTTAGGTTAAGCCGTCATTTGGGTTTAGTTGCTAAGTAGAGAAAAGAGATTTAGAAGAGTGGATCTTGCCCATCAGAATACTCACGACTATGCTAATGACTGTCTTCTTGCATCCATATCCAAGCTAGTTGGAGAAGCCATAGCGTAGACTAGTTGGGAGACTACCATAGTCAAGTTAGTTGGAGCCATAGCCGGTGTGGATGCCGAAGATCCAACATTGGCACCGTTGCCGGGGACTTGCAAGGCTTGCCCTTGATACATGAGTCCCTTTCCTTTGAAAATAGCAATGATTAGCTTTGCCCTTGGTACATGAGTCCATTGCCTTTGAAAATAGCAATAAGTGCTCTTCATTTGAAGACATAGGGGGTTGTTGAAGAGAGACTTATAACTCTTCGAACTTTTCCATAGTCCTTTAGTTTCGATAGTGGCTCAAAGGCTGGATGTTATTTATGAGCATAGCCTTTTACAGGTTTAGTTTTGAGCAAGTGCTTCCATTTATTAAGACAGGTGCTCTCCAATTTCAGGTGTGCGAGTCATTTTCAGCTATTTTTTGCATTCTTCCAATTTGTGCGAATCATTTTGACTTCTTTTTTGCATCATTCAGATCTGTGCGAGTCATTTGACTTGTTTTTTGCATTATTTAGATCTGTGCGAGTCATTTTAACTTAATTTCTATGCGAGTCATTTTGACTTGTTTTTTGCATTGTTCACCGTATGCGAGTCATTTTTGACTTGTTCTTTGCATTGTTCACCCTGTGCGAGTAGGTGGACTTCTTCTTGGTTTTTCAGCTCCGTTTGTTCCTAAGCCCAGAAGCAGATGTGCGAGTTCGTAAATCTTCAGTCAGGTGTGCGAGTGCTTACTATATGTTGTGCAAGTGCATAAACCCTCAGAAGTTTGTTGTGCGAGTCATTTTTTAAGTTGTACGAGTCATTTTTTGAGTTTTGCGAATCATTTTTTGAGTTGTGCAAGTCATTTTTTGATGCGCGAGTTGTGTGAGTCATTTTGAATTGTGCGAGTCATTTTGAATTGTCCCCCTGTGCGAGTCATTTCTAGTTCTTTTGAGAAACCTTCCAACCTTGCACGAGTCATTTTTTGAGCTATGCGAGTCATTTCCAGGTTTGTGAGAGTCATCTTCCAACTTTGTGCAAGTCATCTTTCAACTTACAAGTCCTGTGCGAGTCGTCCATTCTTGCACGATTTTTTGCACTGAACACGCCTGTGCGAGTCATAAATTTCTTTGAACTTGAGTAAGTTCTTGTGCAAAATGCAAAAATAAGCTTGGTAGAGGCCAATCTTGTATATAGATAAACACACATGTGTGGAGCCTGTTCCCACGTGTGAAGTGTACTTGTCATGTACCATAATCATATAGGTTGTACATATGATTTAATTCAAGTTCTAGTAGCTAAAAAGGCCAAAAACTAGTTTTCTAGACATATGACACATGTCATTAATCTATTGCTTGCATGAGCCACATCCTTTGGTTAGGTGTCACATCCCATGTGTAGAGGACAGCTCACATGTGTGGAATAAGCTGAAGTAGACGAATTTTGACTTCTAGAAGATTTTCAAGTAGATCTCCATATAGAAGGAAAATGGACCAAAAGTGCTCAAAATATAAGGTTTTGTCCCACTTATTGTATATATAGAGCCACATTTGGCCATAATCAGTGAGAGACACCAATCTGGTTTTGGAAGCAATTTTGAGTGATTCTCTCCATTTGTCTACATTTGTTTTGATTGTTTTGAGGTTCTATCAATGTGTACTTGGTTTTCAGGTTGGAGTCCGTACTCAGACAATGTTTCACACGTGTGAAACCAGAAAGTACACTTACCTTCAATTAATGATTGTTCTTGTTAGGATTTTGTGTCTAGAATTGATCTAGATTGATCTTAATCTGAAGTAGATTGATAGATCAATTAATCTGACAACCAATCCCTCTTGAGGATCAGATTAGGATCCACTCTTGGTCCTTTTTGTACTTTTTGCACAGTTCCCGTGTCTGTGCGAGTCATTCCCCTGTCTCTGCAAGTCATTCTCTGATTCTCGTCAGCTACAAGAATTCTAGAGGAGGTGAGTAATTTCATAAAAAAAAAAAAAAACTCCCAAATGAGGTAAGAAAACCCAGAATAAACTTGTAGAAATACTTTCAAGTGCAAAATCTTTGATCTCTCCTAAAATAGAGCTATCTAGTACTTGCATAGTCTGTTTTTTGGCAAGATCTGGACTTGTGCGAGTCCCAAGCATGCATGCGAATTCTATCCAAAGAGGTTCATTTGTGATCACAACGAAGACCCAAAATTTCAAGCACTTGAAACTTAGTAAAATCCTCTAAGATCAACATCATATGGTTCCACTCAGAAAAATCCAAGCTGTTGCAAATACACTTTGCACCTAGAATTGTACATATCCATCTTCCATCGCCGACAATCCTATCATGATGAATCTGTTTTGATAGCCTTAGGCACCTCTAGTAGGGAATGCCTTACTAAGTGTCCTAGTAAGAAACCATAGATCCGTCAACATAAGTTTGCCAAATCTGTCGATATCAACATCCATCACCTAAGTGCATAGAATCTCGACATAGAGAGCGCTTGTTTTGTAACAAGTTTGCCTGAGACAACTGCTTTTCTCGTAAGGAGTTCAATGGTATGTTAAGAGCGTTCAGATGGCAAGGAGCATATGGACTGTCATAATCTCAAGCTAACAAACGTTGAGTTTTCTGAGTGAAAGTTTTGTATCCTGAGTTACTACTGACCAGTGGGGATCATTCCATTGCCTTCAAATATCGAGACCGCCAATGAAGAGGCCTGTCTAGGTATTGCCACCCTCAAGTGGTAATATGAGAACAGGAGACTCTAGTGAGGCAAATGACAGTGGCATGTCAACAATGCCAAACATGTCAAACCAGGATCAGATTTCATTGGAATAGCTCAAAAATATTATGAGACTCTATGTTATCACCAGTGGTAAGATACAAAGCAAAAATGGCTTTTTTTTGCATATTTTATCATGGTAAGTATTCGCACAGAGGCAAAATATCTCTAAACGATTCCTTGCAATACTCTACTTACATCTCTTGACCAAGAAATCGAAAAAGGCCCCCCTAAAATGATCAAAATTGGCTTGTGCGAATAGGTAGGAGGTACTTTTTCCCTAAGGACCAGAGGCTCTAGAAATATCAAGAAAGTCCAAAGAAGGTGAGAGAAACATAGCAACTTCCTCCAAATTATCTAACGATACAAATTCTTGATCTTTCCTCAAATAGTACTCGCACGGTACTCGTTTTGGCAAGCTTGGCCTTTGTGCGAACCTCTTCACTTGTGTGCGAATTCTCCAGAGCTAAAACTAGCAGAGTCATACCCCAGTACCTCTCGAAAGATCAAAACTTGAAAACTTAGCATCATCAATCCAAGCGTGAAAATGAGATCTATCACCGCCAAAAGTGAAACAGTGAGATATCTTTATACTTAGGCCTGTACATATTCACAATTACCATCAACATCTTGGTCACATATTCCTACCGGAGAAGCCTTAGGTATATTCAGTAGGGATTGCCTTGGATATAGCCTGGTAGGGGGCCATAGATAAGCAAGAGTAGGATATCACACTCATCATTCACCATCCATCACCTAAGTATTGATTTTCTACTAGAGCACCATGAGTGGGAAGTTAGATCAGCCTCCTCCCAAAGTGGAAAGGAGAATTCCACGGATTGATGCACCAAATATGATGAGGAAACCAACCTTGTATGCCTTCTTCAAGACTTCAAAAACACTTGTACGTACTACGGCGATACTTCTAAAGCTGAAAAGCTCAAACTATTTCCCATGATCCTACTTGGTGACGCAAAGGAATGGTATGTGAATATTGAAAAGTCAGACACAGCCATTTTGATTGCACTCACGGCAACCTCAGCTCCTCATCAACCTAGGCCAACCAAGGCTAATAGGCCCAGTTTTTCATCACCCTCGATCCTCTGGTTCTATGACCCATCCTAAACCATACATCCTCAACCAGAGTCTTCTTATCCACGACCGATCGCTCTCCATCCAACACAACAGTCTTTTGTAGAGAGTCAACATATTGCTACATCGTCTATCACACAAGTTGATTCCGACTACATAGACCTAGCGATGGACTATATAGAAGATACCAATGTGCCTGCTCATCAAGTTCATCCATTTGCACCTTACTGAAATTAGTAGTATTAGATGTGTCTAGGCGCGTCTAGTCTTACTGATTCTTTTGTCGTCAACAGATACATAGTTGCTTCTGATCCAAATAGAGTCCATCCTATCTAGCAACCATGTAAGGTCTATCTCAAACATCATCCATAGAGAAGATCAAGAATGTACCACTTCAGATCTGTGTCTTCATTACGTCTCTATGACTAAGCAATTGATATCATACCCTGGAGCCAAGTTTTGAGCTACCGTCTGATGAATCATTAGTTTTGTGTCTAGATGACAACCCGTGTTTTTTTAATCTGAGTGAAAGTAATCTAAGACATATTTGTCTTATTGCATGCTATGTAAATGTTACACGTTATGACTTTATTTTTTCTTTTGTAACACTGTAGCTATGGCCTTGTGCCAAGTTCGTACTGGATTGCAAGAGTTTGGTCTAAGAGTGTCATGCAAATCTTTCTATAGAATTATCTACTACAATTTTTCATTTTTTTCTCTTATTTCAAGTTTTGTCCTGTCAACTATGTCGTTTGTTGCTACCTGTTTGTTTGTTCTATTGTTGTATGGTTTGGTGTGTTTTCTTTTGCAGCAGCACTATAGGTGATATTTCATCAGCAATTTTATTCTACCTCTACAGTTGCAGTATCACACAAATTTTCATAGGGATATATCTCTACATCTTTACTAATGATTTCAACAACTTTCAATATGAACAAAAAGAGTAGTCAAGGACTTCAACAACAAATGCTCAGTTTGGCCACAAAACGAGCATCTTATCAGCCTGCAACCATGATCTAGCAAAAGATCCATCTTCCCAACACGATGGAATATCCGCGACAACACCAACACTGCCATTAGCAATAAGCAGTTGGTTTTATGTAAGCGCTACAATATCCACGCTTTTCCAATTACCTCACCATGGCCATCAAATCATCGATAAAGTGACAGCTTGTACCAGTAAAGGGCTCTCAAGTCACATCAAAGGCAAAATCTATGTGCAAACCAACGCAAACGACAAGTGTTCTACCAATGCCAACAATGATGCTTCATTGGCAAAATGTACATTGAGCAGTGATAATCGTGTCTCAAGACCATACTACCGTTGTTGTACATCATCCATTCGATCATCTGCGGAGGCGCAATAAGCATAGGTCATCACTAAGTGAAATCTCGTAGGCCTACGTAAACTGAAGGACTCTCAAGTCAATCAGAGATTGAAGTTATGAGCGCACAACCTCAATGACAAAGCTATTTTCAAAGGCGAGCAATGATGATTCCGTGGAGAATTGTACAAAGAGCATTGGTTATATGGTCAATCTTGAAACTTCATCTCACTTCTCCCATCCTTGTTTCAAGACCTCATTTCTACCCGATGGATCAATCTGAACTTGCTCTGGGTTATGAATTCAAACACTTTGTAAAGCAAACAACTCTACGACATCTGCAGCAGACCACTAATGTTGTTTAAAAGCTCCAAAGGAATAAAGCAAGAATGATAGAAGCTCTCAGCAATAAAATATTAGTCGTGTCATCGCAAAAGAGATCAACTTCTTGATAACTCCAAAGCACATGACTATGTGTATGAAAAAAAAAATGTCATACAAGTCTCTAGATACAAATGCAACAATTCAAAGAGCTCTCAAACTGTGCAAAGAGCTCAAAGAAGTTGCAGTGGCACAACAACGTCAAAAGAGGAGATCTCTGTCAACAAAGTATTTTTGGAGACAATAGTATATCAACTACAATACCTTTGTGTTTGTGAAGCAGACAAATCTACGCCTTCTACAACATACCATTGATATAGTTTGGCGTTTGAAGCAAGGAACTCAAGGATGTTAGAGGTTTCCAACACCGATTATGAGCCATGTCTTAAGTCCAAAAAAAAAAAAATCAAACAGCTGCAAGAAACGTCAAATGGAAAACTTTTGCTAACAAAAAGTGCTTTCAAAAGACAGTAATGAGCAAAGGAATTTTGATCCATCCAGCAACATCCATCTATCCACCTTCACCACTTCCAAGATTACAACACCCCCTGTCACACCCACTCCATCTTCCTCTCACCACTATTCAGTAACCCCTTGTGTGGCATTCACATCATGTCTCAAGAAATACTAAGCTCTTGTACATCATCCGTTGAATCATCTGCATGAGCAATTGGAAGCAAGTCATCAACAAGCCAACTCCAACTTGATTCAATTTAAATCTTCCGGAGATGCTCGTACTTCTTCAAAGCTTTATTACCTACGGAACAGCACTTTACAAAAATTTCTACATCTACAAGCTACACCGACTTTGACCCCTCCAGCACCATAAGGAGCGGAGTCTTAACATTGCACTTGGCATGGGACCGCCAAGTTCTTAACGGAGGGGATATTGTAGGCTGATATTCCCTGTGAATATTCTAGCCATATGGTAGTTCAAGTTAGTTCAAGTCATATAATTAAAGCAGCTCTAGCTTAGGTCCATTGGAGGTTTGTTCCATGGAACCTAACTTATATACATAAGTCACATGGTCCATTGGGGGTTTGTCCCATGGAACCATTTTTTAAGTGACTTAGTTCTATACTTAAACTACTACGGCTTGTAACTTAACTAAATTATTAGGTTTCGAGTTTTTGACGGTTCTTTGTAAAACAAGGGCCTCCAAGTATAAGTCAATGTGGAGAGCTCATTTGTAGGTGGACACTTGTAGAGGAATTCTACATTTTGGATCTTCCCATCTCTCTTGTGTCTCCCCATTGTGGATCTTCCCTTTGGTTGTAAACTACTGTATGGAATGTATTATTGAGTTAGTTGTCTCCTCTTGGTTGGGTACGCCTCAAGAGAGGGTTTAGGATAGCCACTTTAGTTTGAAAGGGAATGCCTCAAATTAAGGGTTGGGATTCAAGGAAGATTAGGGTTTCAGCTTTAGATTTAATCTTAGCCACTAGTTGGGGGAAGCCATAGTGATTAATCTAGGATTTCTTAATAGTATCTTCTCATTTGTATTAGCAAAAAGATGAGCTTATGCAAGAAAGAGTGGATCTTGCCCTCACAATACTCACCACCCTGTCTATGTTGCGCCGGCGCCTCAAAGGGCGCTGGGACTTGAGCGGTTTCCCCAACACACGCTTAAGTCTAACATTCATCCATCATGCACTTATGTAAAAGCCAACTCAGAAACGTAACAAGCTTAACCATTCAGACTTAAGAAGACTGGAATCCCAACCAACCCGAAAGCCAACTCAGAATCCGTCCCCAAAAGGTAACCAAAGGCAAAGACAAGGCACACATGAAACCCAAGGCATAGTGGTCGTCAAACTGACCAAGTGGCATAGCGGCAAGCCCCATGTCGATGACAGGGACCCTTAGGCGCCAGCGACGCAAAAAGGTTGTAGTAAGGGTCCTTCCACTTGGACCAGTCCCGGAGGCGAAACCGAAATGGTAATCATCCCCAAGGATCAACTTTATTAGATTTGGAAGAGGTTACATTCATACATAGACTGACCGGTCTCGGGGCCACCAACACGTGTTGGGCATTGTGCCTGGCTCGTGCTGGTAGAGGGAGCTGAGACCTGGCGACTTGATTCCTGGCGCTGGTTGAGCTGCCCAAGTTTCTGTCTGCCGGACTCCCCCTATAGTTCTGCTGTGATTCGGCGCACCCCCTCTGGTTTGAAACATAGTGCTTTCTGGTAAAGCACGCTTTTTAGGACTTAGTTTTTATTTTGCTGATTAAGCCTGGCAAGCCTGGCAGAATCAGTTTGGCTCCCGGACATGGGTCCCGGGAGCCGTCCCGGCGGCCGAATCAACCTGCTTTCCTGACTAGGCCATGACTCGAGCTCCAGAGCTAGCTCATGACTTTGTGACTATTTGACTGGCTCACCACAGGTCGGAGGCTCAGTCCTTGACGTTCTAACTTGCTCTGGGACCTTAGGGAGTGTCACCCCTTTGAGTCTTACAGGACACGCTGGGTGCACCCGAGTCTGCTTTACAACATCCTCCCCTCATTTGAGAAAGCTGATGTCCTCATCAGGGCCAAAATGGAACCTACGACTCATGGCACGGGCTTAATTCACCGGCCAGACTTTAGTCACATATACAAGGGCACGGGCTTGATTCACCGGCCAAAGGAAACCAACTGTAAAGCAGAGTAATGATATTGTGTTTTACACCCAGCACAGGAAAAGTGTGGATCTAGTTCACTTACGTAAAACCTGTGTGAAGCTGCTGCACTTAGACATCAAACTGAAGCTCACTCCTCAATGAGAAATGCGGCTTACTTTATTAGCATGAAAGAAAAAGGTACTCACGGCTCCCTTAAGCCTCAGATATGTCGTTGTCGTCGCACATCTGGATGAGTCCCCTAGGACTCTAGATATTTCGTTTGGTCGTCCAGGTTGAGCTCCTTGAGCTCTGCATCGGCACTTAGATTCACCTTTGACATAGAAACTGCAGGCAATGTTGGCTCCATTTGACCTCGCGTCAGCTGGTTTGTCACTGTTGGATGTCTTTCGTTAAAAAGTGAGCTTTCGAAGGTGAGCTCCTTGAGCTCTGCATCGGCACTTGAATTCACCTTTGATGTAGAGACTATAGGCAATGTTGGCTCCATTTGTTCCCGTGTCAGCTGGTCTGTCACTGTTGGTTGTCCTTCGTTAAATAGGTGAATGAGATTGGGAGGAATGGCTGGCTCAGGTTCATTTGTGTCGTTCTTTTCTAGTTGGTCCCCTGGCACAGCTCTGACGACACAAGGTCTCCTGCCATTATATAATAACACAAGGTTAACCTCTTTTGCCAAGAAGGCCACCACATGTTCGTTAATCTTCAAGATCGTGAACGTTAGTCGATTCTTCCAGGCTCCCAGAGAGATTGGTAAGTTGATTGCCAATCTACAAGTGGTCATTGTACCTTTCGCGGTCTCCACACAAATAGGAGTCACATTTTCTTCACATTGGATGTCCAATTCTCCTGTCAGTTTTTCTGACAAGTAGTTATGTGACGCCCCCAGGTCTACCATGAAGTAAATGATCCTGCCTTGAATACAGCCTTTCAGGTACAATAACTTGGATCCTCTCGCAGGAGTCGCCATAAGATGTTCACGATAAGCCGCAAGTGCCCCTATTTGGTTGCAAGGCATTCAGGTCAGACTCCATCAAATCCGTTTCTGGGTCCTCTTCATCATCTTGTTCACCATCTTCTTGATCAAATGCCTCTCTCTCCATCCTATCAAATCCTTCAATGGCAGCCATGATTTGCTTATTCAATGGTTTGGGGCATGACCTCCAAGAGTGACCTTGCTGATGACAGTTGAAGCAACGCATGGAACTGCCCACTGTTGGTGAGCTGTTGCTGTGACTAGCTGAAGGTCCAACATTGTTTCTTCTCTGGAACATGTTCCCTCCATTGTTGCCTTGGTTGCCAAACCCTGTTTTTGTTGGGAATTTATTCACGCTACTCGAGGCTTGGTTGCCATTTGGAGCTGAGTCCCCCCTTGAAAAAAAGCTCGGACTCGGTCTGGATCCACTAAATACTCTTGTTGAGGTTGCGGGAGCAGCTGGTGCCAATGTGCTCTCATAATCACAAACCATTTCAGCCGCTCGAATAGTTGAATTGAAATCATGGGGCATGTAGCTGTCTATCGCACGCCGGGTCCAGGATTGCATTCCAGACAATAGGTAATGAGTTTTGTCCGCCTCGGACATATCTTCAATAACCCATACACTCTGTCTGAATCTATTGAGGTACTCTCGCAATGACCCTTTCTGTTTGAGCCCCGATAATTCTGTCCTCAATCTCATGTGTGAATCCTTCGGTATGAACTCCTCTCGTAACGCGGCTTTGAATGCGTCCCATGTTTGAAAATGCATTCTTGCCATCCGGTACCAATTTGTAGTGTAGCCCTCAAAATATGCTAATGCCAAGTCAGTTCTTTCTTCCTCAGGAGTGTTCATCAGACGGAAGTAATGGTCCATGTGAAACAACCAATCTTCCACAACTCGAATGTCACGCTCTCCTTTGAAAGTAGGTGGTGCTTTCACTTTGGCAGTCTTTCTTGGCCCCTCTGTGGTTCGCGCTCGTGGTTCTCTTGGTATCTGTGGAGGAGGCGCCACTGCATTCTCCCTAGTTGCTTCCAACTCTTCAAACCTGGCTTCGAGCTGTGTTAGCCCGTCTCTCATTTCTCTAGCAAGGTTAATTTGAGTAAGATTCATGGCTCGCAAGGATGTTTGCCATTCTTTCCTTTCGGTTTCTCTATCCTTCTTCACCTCGCTAAGCATAGCCGTCATTGCGGTTGATAAGTATTGCCGCATCTTCACTTCAAAGAGGTCCTGTTGCGCCTCTGGCAAGGGTTCATCTCTTGGTGTAGGTTCAGAAGGGCCACCCATCTCTTCATGGAGGGGCGCCACTGTGGAGTGCATACGCTCTTTCTTTCTCGACTTGGACCTGGTGCCATCTCGATGCATGCGAGAGCTGTATTCTCGAGTCAGCTCTTCTCCGTCCGTCAGTGCTCGTAACTCTTCAAGATGGTCCTCCATTATAGTCAGAGGTGTACTTCCAACAGATTATCGCCTCAATCCTTTTTTATATTTGAAGCTCTCCCTTCTGTCAGCCGGGCCCCACAGCTCTCTTTTCTTCTTTATTAAATCAGCTTCAATGAAAATATCCCTTCCTCAAACTTAGCACGCCCACATCACCTGAGAGCCAAGTAGGAACCAGGTCATTTGTGTCCAAGCAAGCACACGACAAACGGAACATACCAACCAAAGCAAACACAGAGGATCCCTCTCAAGCCACAAACCCCCCTGAGACCGGACGTAGGACCTTTGCCTAGCCGCGCCCACACAAATCTATCACAGAATTAGCCCACGGGGAAACATCCATCCAACCATCCGTGCTTTCACCATTAAGCAGCACATTGCCTCAGTCATGTCCCACCACTTTTTGGTCGATAGCCCTTATAGCTAAACGATCGGCAGCTATCCCGCACCGACAGCTAACCACCCGTGCTTTACACCCGAATTCGAGCAGCATCTCTGTATCAATGGTTAACCCGTACAGTTCGAATATGTCGCCCCGCACCCCACAAGGTACAGACCGTGCTTTCACCTACCTAGGCAGCACTTTGCCTCATCCGTCCTACGTGCAGACAGCGCCAGGCCCGAACCGCGAGAACTGACCGTGCTTACACCTCGAGGGCAGCACTTTGACTCATCAAGTCCCCCGTTCTGCCGACCACCCCGACCGTGGACGCACTCGTGCTTACACTGTGGGCAGCACCTTGCACAACGGTTGTCCTGACAAATCCCAAAACGTGGCCATCCCTGTGAGACTTGCGTAGCTGACCGGCTAGTCGGCTCTGATACCACATGTTGCGCCGGCGCCTCAAAGGGCGCTGGGACTTGAGCGGTTTCCCCAACACGCGCTTAAGTCTAACATTCATCCATCATGCACTTACGTAAAAGCCAACTCAGAAACGTAACAAGCTTAACCATTCAGACTTAAGAAAACTGGAATCCCAACCAACCCGAAAGCCAACTCAGAATCCGTCCCCAAAAGGTAACCAAAGGCAAAGACAAGGCACACATGAAACCCAAGGCATAGTGGTCGTCAAACTGACCAAGTGGCATAGCGGCAAGCCCCATGTCGATGACAGGGACCCTTAGGCGCCAGCGACGCAAAAAGGTTGTAGTAAGGGTCCTTCCACTTGGACCAATCCCGGAGGCGAAACCGAAATGGTAATCATCCCCAAGGATCAACTTTATTAGATTTGGAAGAGGTTACATTCATACATAGACTGACCGGTCTCGGGGCCACCAACACGTGCTGGGCATTGTGCCTGGCTCGTGCTGGTAGAGGGACCTGAGACCTGGCGACTGGATTCCTGGCGCTGGTTGAGCTGCCCAAGTTTCTGTCTGCCGGACTCCCCCTATAGTTCTGCTATGATTCGACGCACCCCCTCTGGTTTGAAACATAGTGCTTTCTGGTAAAGCACGCTTTTTAGGACTTAGTTTTTATTTTGTTGATTAAGCCTGGCAAGCCTGGCAGAATCAGTCTGGCTCCCGGACATGGGTCCCGGGAGCCGTCCCGGCGGCCGAATCAACCTGCTTTCCTGACTAGGCCATGACTCGAGCTCCAGAGCTAGCTCATGACTTTGTGACTACTTGACTGGCTCACCACAGGTCAGAGGCTCAGTCCTTGACGTTCTAACTTGCTCTGGGACCTTAGGGAGTGTCACCCCTTTGAGTCTTACAGGGCACGCTGGGTGCACCCGAGTCAGCTTTACAACAGTCTACCTTTGGCATTCTAGCTTCCTAAACCATGCTAGTTGGATTGAGCCTTAGTTCATGCTAGTTGGGAGGCATCCATAGCTAGGATTAGTTGGAGCCATAGCTGGTTGGGATGATGTAAAGCCAACACCAGCATTTGATAGGCCACCACTAGAATGGCAGTTCCCTCAGGAATAGCTGGTGGTGCGAAGTCGTTGAAGTCCACCAATTCCAACTGTTCCTTCATAGCGGAACGTGCTGCTTGTTCATCTGCTACAGCCTCATCCTTTTCGGCTTTGAGGGTATCGATGGTTTGCTGCATGTTGGATACCTTCAGTTGGAACTGGTTCTAGAGGTGGAGTAGCATCTGCAGCTGTTGTTGATTGTAATTGGTGAGATTCTGGATCTGCAGCTGTTGTTTTTTGTTTTTCTCCTCTAGCCTTGTTTTTTCTTTTTGAAGGTCCGTCATGGCACCATCGTCGAATTGTCGCATAGTATACTGTCCCCCTAGGGTGCCGAATAGATTATATTGGAGCTCATTCACCAACCATATCGCTTTTTGGGCTACAAGGGATAACTGCTCCCAAGGACCAATGTCAGGGAGGGTGCATGTGTGGTTAGGATACGGCATTGGGTTAAAGGGTAGAAAATCAGGAGCAGGGGTAGATGGAGGTGTATGAAAGGCAGGTGGAGGTGATTGTGGATTGATGGTTACAAGAGGTGGGGAGATACTGCGTGGCGGAGATGTTTGGATTGGGTTAGCGGTGATAGTGGTTGATGGAAGTGCGTTTAGTAATTGTAATGCAAAATCATCTACGTTGACTATGGAGTCAAGTAGGGGGGAGATTTGTACAGGTGAGGGCTTTGGTGGAATTGTGGAAGTGAAGACCGTGTTGAGAGTTAGTGATGGTGTGGAGGTGGTAGTAAATGGTGGGGGTGGTGGTGGGAGTGTGAGAGCAAGTGAGGGAGAGGAGGTTGCCTGTGTGGACGGAATCACACCCATAGGATCAGAGCCCGAAGTGTCTGCTGTCACTAAGCTGCCTACTGCTTGCCTGCGTTGTTGGGCCTGGTGAAGTAAGGCCGCCTGCTGCTCTAGGACCTCCTTTGGGACCTGAGATGGTTTAAGGCTCCCTCTGGATTCAGCATACTCCGTCCCAATGTTGCTGGATAGAAGGTCGTGAGGAACATCGGCTTCTGTGATGATTGTCTGCTCTTTCTGCTTCTTAGTAGGTGGGACTGGTGAGATCGGTTCTGTTGTCAGTTGGGGGGTGGCTCGCTTTTTTGTGCTTGGATAGAGATCATCTAGCTCCTTGGTGGCAGCAGCCGCCCTAGACCCCAATTGTTTGGTGACCAACATGTGGAGGAGATACTCACATTTGGTAGTTGATTTTTTGGCTTTCAGATCTCCGCACAACTTCTCTGCTATCTTCTCAACCTACTTGTAATTTTGAGTGGGATCGTCCATGGTCAGGGTCAAAGAAAAGAGGTCGCTCGGTGGTATGCGATCCACCTTGGCGGTATGCACTTCGACCATGGTGACGAGGATTTTTGAGGCGGCCCGTAGGTGGGGATCCGTGATGAGGCGGATAGCGATCCTGTCATTGGTTTGGGCAATGGTTTTGTCATCTTCTATCAGAAACTTTGTGAAGTACTTGGCATCATAGCTGGTGCCCTTGCCATGGATTGTCTCTTTGAGATTAGGGAAGCCAATGCTCTGGAGATCCCCAAGAGAGACGTTGATGATGGTGTAGCTGCCACTCTTGGATGTAATCCAGAAAGTTTGGAATTCATCCGAATAGGTGGAGTAGGCTGCTCGAATGAGGCTCTCACTCTGCTGGTTCCGAAAAAGAGTCAGATCAAAGCCAAGGCTTGTGAGGATATCCTTGGCCAGGGTGAGCTGCTCGGCGTAATTCTTGATACAGATCATAAAAATATCTCCTAAATAAGGACGAGGGGATTTACCACGATGCAAACTGAACGAGGAATCGCAGGAAGCCATGATAGCAGTGATTTTAGATTGCTCTGAGAATTTTGAAAATTTTGAAAAATATCTATTTCTGGAAAGCTTGATCAATGGTTACAGGGTATAAAGACATGTAGTCTATTTTTTGAAAGCGTTTTGTGCGTTGGTAGACATCACAAGCTGATAGAAATTTCCGATGGGGGATTGGTCTCGCCAGGAAGCCCTACAGGGGAAGGGCCCACACTGCCCTTACACGAGTGATTGGGGAGTTGCCGCTTCCAATCCTGAGGGCCATCCCAACCGCCCCGTGCTCCCCAGTCGATGAGGGTTTTCTAGGCCCCCAGAGACACGGCTACAAGGAGGTGTAATTGTAATCTCAGTCCTATCGGTCTTGATGTCTGGACTTTTCATCCTCTAGATCGTCCACCCCTCTATGTAGAAGTCCGTAGAGGGGTCATCGCTACTGGTTTCATCTCTCTCGGTTTTTGGTGGATCTAGTTCTGGGGGTCTGTTAGTACTGCCAGTTGGTCCGGGTGACTATACTGGCGATCCAAATGATATGAAAGACTGGGTGGGTCTCGTGTAGTCGGTGGAAAGGGCGTAAGTCAGATGCCAGAACCCATCAATAATGAACTCATAGATTTCGAAGTAACTATAATCCCCACAATGTTGTATTCTAAATATAGTATCTCTCGCCCATAGGTGAGGGTGGAGTGCCAGAGTATAGAAATAGTAGTGTGTGGTCCCTTCTCGGATTAATTGACAGACATCCCCTAGGGTGGAACTGATTCTCATCCATATGTTCAAGGGTCCAACCCCCCATGAGGAAGGGAGTTGTTCAACACACCCCCCATCCTAGGTCTCTAGAGGCACCTTCTATTGTCAAGATGAGGTCATATCTATAACTCAGAGTACGATTCCAGATGGTATTGCCTATGCCAGTGTCTTTGGTACTTCACAGTGGTCGAGATTCACGGCTAGAGGTCACAAGAGTGTAACTACTTACAAATTCTCTAAGATTTCCATAGGGGTACTCAATTAGCAATCATAGGTCCAATGAAATGAAGTCATCGTCTGTTATCGGGTATTTCTTGTGATTTGTCACTAAAGTACTCAGCCGGTCAGGGTGAAACAAACAAACAGTCACCAAATGATTATGCTATGATATATCATGATTAGTTCCGTGCAGCGTGAGGGTGCCAATTATACGCGTCGCCTTGTTTGATAGATGGTGGTATTTTGCCAAGCGTCAGGCCTAGGTATTTCGCTAGTCAGTTCCAACGATGGAGGTGACTATAATGACCCCTAACCGAGGTGGTGTGTTTCAACCACGTACGGTGAACGACCCGCTCTTCTATTTCAAAGAGGTCGGGCCAGTGACTCAAGTACACAAAAATGACTAATTGCCAAGTACGATGTCAAATGGGATTTTGCAAACTAAGCATCATACACGTAAAACTTTCAACCTTCAATAGTTACGAACATAATATGAGAGAAAAATCGGTTTGCCTTCAAAAGAACCGCCGAGTCATGAGTGTATGAACTCCTTTGAGGCTTGGGTTGGCGTTCCTCAACTTGGGGGGTCTTATGATGCGTGTAAGGGCTTGGGATGAAATACCGAGCTGGCCTTCTTAAGTTGTTAGCCAGACATTCTGGAATGAGGCCACGTTGTTTGAAGGTAGGAGTTCTCTGGCCAGCCTCACGCCACAGAGTTTAGATATAAGCGGCCATACATCCGATAACCACCCCCTGTTGGCATGGCTGATATGTTCAATCGCAGCTCTAGAATGGGCTTTCCCAGGTAAAGATCAGGTGCATGACATACTGCTAGAATGGGCTTTCCCAGGTAAAGATCAGGTGCATGACATACTGACCACGAGCAGGTGCTTCCATGTAGACGATTTCAACAAGAATGAGTGGTTTGAGGGCCAGCGTAGCCCTGAAATGAGATCAACAACAACTGTAGAGCACCATGCGATGTCCTCTCCGTGGAAATGTCTACTGCTCAACGATGAAAGGTAAGTGACTTTCAGTAAGTTATTCACACTCAGCAATGAATAGTCTGCAACTGTGGGCAGTGACAGATCGATATGTAGGCATGCTTCTTGTGAATGTGACAAATTTAATGGTAGCGTCAAGCTCCATCCCTCAAATTGGGATCCAATGCGGGTCTGACGTGGGCAAGTACCAGTACAGGAGGTGCGCTCCACAGACAGGATGGATCGATCAGAGCGCAGGCCTAGCAAAGACAGGCAACATCAGTGTAGCAAGCTTTCAATCCAACTGAAAGGTTCCGTTCAACAGCTGCAGAACGATCCATCTAGCCCAATTAGCCACCTCACGGCGAGCTGAAGGTAGCACTTTTCGGAATCTGACTTCGTTCAGATCCGTTTCTGAGACGGGTAGATGGTTACGCGGGTACCCACCATTATCGGACAGCTTGGCTCCCGTTGTTTTAGCAGAGGTTTAGTGGCTCAGCAGAGGTTCTCCTTCCGAACTCCATGACTCACTGAACAATCGTGTCTTCGTGCACTTCCCTCATGAAGATGAAACTGCAGCTACCACGATATACACATCCCTTCTCTTCTTGCGTCAAGAACATGAAAAGCGTTATTTTACTTAACAACATCGGATTAACCCATCTTGCAAACCCCCTCTTTCAACCATATCAACAACCTATTCTCTCACTCACCATACCTACCACCAATCTTCTCACCATCTTTTTCCTCTCACCCTTCCATGTTCATTCTCCTACTCAACATACAAAGCAAAATCCTTTCCTCATCTTACTCCTTGATCCCTTCACCTCAACTTACTCCTTGATCCCTTCACCCACCTCATCTTACTCCTTGATCCCTTCAGCTGACATGAAATTTTTTTGACATTCTTGGTTTTTTCTTGGACCCAATCTCAAGAAGACCACTCCCTTTTATAGAGGTCACCCAAATTTTCCCCTTCATAATGCTATATCTTCATTTTTCAAGCCTTTCATGAAAAGTGTCCTACTTTGTACATGGCTCTTAGTTGTGATTTGACCACCAGTGGTACCCTTCTCCTTTTCGGAAAAGATGTTTTGGGTCACTGGTATCCGGGTACCAATTGTGTGAGCCACATTTCTCTTTTGCACTTGTGAGTGTCATAAGTAGCAAGTACTTTACTTTATTGTCTTTTTTAATTGGGTAGTCCTCTTTGCTACTTGTGGTCAACCCTTACCACTTTTAGGTAGGGTATTTTTGTTAAGCACTTTTTGGCTTCCACTTGCATTTCCCATTTGCGTATCCATGGCCCATGGCTTAAGCTGTCGAGGTGCCATTTCGACTTGCAATTGCCTATAGTCTTGTTACAGTTTCCTTGACCTTGTCCCATAATTTTCGACCCTTTGTTGCGAGTTGATTTTGCCAATTTTTTCGTGTGTCGTTACTGGCGAGCACTCATGACTTGGGGTTTCTTCAAGGCAACCGGTTCCTTGAAAAACACAGTAGGCAATTTTTGTATTAATAAGAAGTAACGGAATACATTGAAAAATTTTTCGGCAGTGCCGCATGCTTCCAGAGTACATGAAAAGGAAGAGTGACATTGGCTTGTAGTAGATCTCCCCAAACTTTGGTACCTTCAAGGGTTTTGCTTTCAAAGGGCTTGTGAGGTACTTTATGGGAAGTGGAAGATTGTTGGTCGGCATTGCGGATTTGCTGGCGATACTAATGATGCAGCCAAATTTCTTGGGTGAGGGTAAACTATCGGGGTTGAATCTTCACTTGGAGGAACAACCGACGGTTGAGTTTTGCTGGGTGCAAGTGTAGGTGTTGGCGTTGGGTTTGTGCCCGAGTCAAGACCCAAACAAGATGTGTTTCGATGGGTAAGGCTTCTACTTGCACTGAACAGACAGGAGCAGCTGGCTTAGATCAGGATGGGCAGTCCTTGACGTGATGTTCAATACCACAGTTTTCACAAGCTGGAAGAAAGCGGAGTTTATCTGGGCAGCGAATACTAGGATGTTCACCTGCACAGATAAAACATCCTCGTATTGCGGGTAGTTGATGTGCGGCAAAGACAGCTTGGTTTGGATTGTAAACTTGGGCATTGGGATCCACTGTTTGAGCATTAGAATCATAGGTATAATAAACAATCGTTTCAATAGAGTATTGCGGTTGAGTATTGTCTTCCACATAGTAGGTGGCCGGATCTATGGTATTCGGATCAAGATAATGGACAGCGTTTTGTGGGGCAGATTGGTTAACAACAAACTGTTGATGTGGGGATGGGAATTGATTTGGTGTAGTTGGTCGTGGTTGGTAGACCTCTGGTCGTGACACAGGCTGTTGTGGAGGGTAAGGGCGAGAAGCTCGATAGATGGTGGGTCTGGTGGCTGCTGGAAATGGTTTCGCAGTTGAGGGCATTCATTAGCAGTGTGACGTTGTGAGCGGATTGGACACCAGACATTTTCCCTTGCTGGAAAGGATTTCTCAGCAATTTGTTTCATGGCGGTTTGGAAATCGGCAGTGAGTTTATCCATATGAGATTGTTGAGCTTTTTGCCAGGTTTCCATTTGATGTAGAAGTTTAGAAGGTTGAGCAATATTGTTTGGCTGATTAGGACGGTCCAGATTCTCAGATTTCTTTTCACGATGGTCAAAGTCATCGTCGGAACCTTCGTCTTCCTCACAAATAGCATCGATCATCACATCTTTAAGTTGATCATAAAAGTCAACTGGTTTGAGTTCACGGCGAATGTTTTTAGGCAATCCAACTAAGAATAGTTTTATGGCCATACGTTCGGTGATATTTTCATCAACACATTCTACTTTGAGACATTTAAAACGCTCAATGTAGTTTCGAACAGACTCTTCGCAACTTTTCTTGATGTGGGTAATCTGAATGAACGGGCTCTGAGTCAGTTTGGATGGTTTGAAACGCTTGATGAGAGTGTCCTTGAGAGTGGTCCAAGAAGCAAGATCATGAGCTTCGAGATTCAAGTACCAATAAATAGGCATAGCTTTTCAGTTTCAGAGGTATCTCCATAAAAACGGCATGCATTATCAAAGTCTTGGAGAATTCGGACTGGGTCAGATTTTCCATCGTATTTTGGTGCATCGATACATGGAATTCTTCGTTCTAGTCGTGGAGGAGCCGGATTAGAAGATTTAGCACAGTCACGAGACATGATGCAAAATACATATGAGCAGGTCAGTATTGTACTTGGCAAAAAGACAGTTTGCTTGCAGAATTGATAGTGTAGGACAAAAAACTGGTCTTTCTGGCCGTGATAGAATTTGCGGACAGGTTAAGAAATTGTGGAAAGATAGAATAATCGAACTGTAATACTCGCGAATTCTGACAGTGTAGGCTGATATTCCAAGGAATATTCTAGCCATCTTGCAAAACATCTTCAGAAATACAAGCAGGATAAGATTTAAACGTAGAACTTGCCCAACAAGTTTAGGCTTTTACGATATCCGTACTGGCTTAAGTTATTTAATTCTAAGTTTAAATTGCCATGGGCACTGCACATAGATATGTAATTTCAAGTTATGTAAAAGTTAGTCACAAAGGCCTATTGGGGGTTTGTCCCATGGCACCAGTTTAATTCAAAGTAAGTTAGTCTATGTGGCTTACTTGTCCCACAGTGCATTTCTGTAAGTGACCATCACTCCAAGTATAAATAGGAGTGGAAGAGATCATTTTTGAGAAAAACCTCATTTGTAATACATGTCTATCTTTCTCTCTGAGTGTTCTCCCTTGTGCGGTTTCATGTACTATGTTACTTCACATTGTATTGTATATTATTCATCTGGCAATAGGTTAAGTTAATCTAGGCCCTCCATTCTCTAGTAGGGTAAGCCTTAGAGGATGAAATTTAGTTTAGGGTTTTATCTTTTAGGTTAGGCCGTCATTTGTTAGAAACTAAGGAGAGAAAAGAGAGAAGAGTGGATCTTGCCCGAAATACTCACCCACTCACTGTAGATCTTCTCATCCTTCCACCTCTCGGTTAGTTGGAAGCCATAGCCATTGGTTGGAAAAGCCACAATGCCTAGTCGGAGCCATAACGTGTTCTAGTTGGGAGTCCGCCATAGCACTCGTTGTGAAAGATCTCAGATCCTTAAGATCCAATCTACTTGAATGATCTTTGGTTAGAAAGAGAAATACACTACCAATCTCACCAATGTAGAAAAATCAGTATCTACACACAATTTGAGATGCAAACACTAATAGAACTGATCAAACTTGAATGAAATGATTATGTACTATTTTTGTCCGTACAAAACTAGCAAGCTACTGTATTTCACACGTGTGGATCCAAAAATAACAAATATAGATCATTCTACACATAGAATTGCAAGCAATCACCAAGATAGTGCACCAATGGATAGTAGAACCCAAGAGAACCATGTATAAGCATGAAATGAAATAGAGAAGAGAGAAGATCACTCTCTCCATGAGTTACATCCTTTTATAATAGGTCCAAACCCTATTTGCCCACTTGGCTTTTCTACCAAAATGCTAACCCTACTAATTTTGGGTCTAGATTCAATGTACTCAACTTATTCAAATTGAATCTACTCAAACTCGCATTCTAACTTTCTCACACTTTCAAAAAATGTTTATTCAAATGAGATTTAGACTAATGAACTTTGAAAAGTTAACCTCTAAGTCTAAAACAAGTTTTGTCCTCAATATGCCAAATATGAAAATATTACAAAATGTGATGAAACTAGTTGAATCTTTCACACTCCCTCTTCAACTAGTTTTAGCATAGACTTTGATAATACTCCAAGTGAAGTCCTATGCTTCATGAACAAGTCTTTTCCCAATGCTTTGGCGAAGATATTAGCTACACATTCCCTTGAAGACACATGTTGAAGCTCCACCTCCTTTGCAATGACTCGCTCCCTCACAAAATGATATTGTATCTCAATATGCTTGCTCCTAGCATGAAAGATAGGATTGGATGCCATTCTTTGGGCTGATTGATTGTCACAAAGGATGATTGGGCTCTCTGAAAAATCCAGAAAGTGAAGATCCTTGATCATCCTCTTGATCCATACCATCTCCTTTGTGCAATGTGTAAGAGCTTTGTACTCGGCCTCACTAGATGACAATGAGTTAGTGGCTTGTTTCTTTGACATCTATGATATAGCTCCATCACCTATGAAAATACAATAAGCACTAATGTGTCTCCTATCCATTACATCTCCTACATAGCCCGAATCTGAAAATCCAAAAATATTAGGTGATAATCCCTCATAAAATATGCCAAAATCTCGAGTTCCAATGATGTACCTCAAAACTCGCCTTCCTAGCTTCCAATGCTCCTCACTAGGATCTTGCATGAATTGACTCAATCCAACACAATAGCTTAGATCTGGTCTAGTAATGGTTAGATAGATGAGTGAACCAACTAGTTTCCTATAGAGAGTAATGTCATCGAAGGATCTTTCATTACCTCTTATAGTTAGCTTTACATGAGACTCCCTAGGTGTATTACTAGCTTTTGCATCTACCATATAAAATCTTTCTAGAATAGAATTAGTATACTTCTCTTGACAAAATTATATTGAGAAGATCTAATGACTTCTATTTCCAAAATGTAATGCAAATTACCAAGATCATGCACCTCAGACTCCTTCTTAAGAGCATTCTTGATATCCTCCACATCTTGATTGTCTCCACCACTCAAAATGATATCATCCACATAGATTAGCAAGATGGTAACATCATTTTCAGCAAACGTATAATAAAGTGAATGATCATACTCACTCATAACAAAGCCTTGAGAGAGTAAAAAAGTGTTAAGCTTAGCATACCAACTCCTTGGTGCTTGCTTAAGGCCATACAAACTCTTATGTAGAAGACACACATGATTTGGCTTTGTTGATGAAATGTAGCTCTCGGGTTGCTCCATGTATACTTCCTCCTCAAGATCACCATTCAAGAATGCATTTGAAATGTCCATTTGCCATAGATCTCATCCATAAAGTGTAGCAAGTGAAATGATGACTCGAATGCTTACCATCTTTGCCACGGGTGCAAAGGTCTCATCATAGTCAATTCCTTGTTGTTGAGCATATCCTTTTGCCACTACTTTGCCTTGTACTTGTTGATAGATCCATCTTGGTTTGTCTTCACCTTGAAGATCCATTTGCATCCAATAGCTTTCTTGTCCTTAGGCAACTCCACCAATTTCCATGCTCCATTCTTCATAAGAGTTTGATACTGAGATCCATTGCTTGGATCCACTCCTCTTCTTTCCTTGCTTGATCTACATTTGTAGCCTCATCCAAAGAGGTTAGGAAAGCAACATAATTTTCAGAAACTACTTGCTTACCCTTTTGATCATATGTGAGCCTTGAAGGTACTTGTCATTCTCTTGATGTTCTCCTTGGCTTTTGACTTGATGAAGGTCCATCATCACCACCATCCAAAGTAGGATCCTTCTCATCATCATCAAGAATATTAGAACCATCCACTCTACTATCAATCATGCTTGAAGACACCTTTGGAATGTACCCCTCATAAAAAATGACATCTCTACCAACAATCACTTTGCTAGTAGAAGGAATGTAAACCTTGTAGGCTTTACTCACCTCACTATATCCAACAAAAATACCTCTTCTTGAAGATGGATCCTCCTTGGTCCTATCATCAAGAGTAATGTTGACATAGCATGTGCATCCAAAGGTTCTTAGAAAGTTGACACTCGGCCTCCTCTTGAATAGCATCTCAAAAGGTGTCCTTCCATCCAAAATAGCACTCGGCCACCTATTGCACAAGAAATTGGCACACAACAAAGCTTGATCCCAAAATGGTTTGTCAAGATTAGCCTCATAGCTTTAGCACTTTTACATAAAGTCCTATTCTTCTTTTCAGCCACTCCATTTTGTTGTGGGGTCCTTGATGTTGTATACTCCCTCTTGATTCCATGCTCATCACAAAAGGCCTTGAACTTGTTAGATATGTACTCACCACCATTTTCACCTCTCAAGCACTTGATCTTTGTGGAAAATTGGTTCTCCCTTGCATTCTTGAACTTGACAAAGACATCATACACTTCATTCTTGGTCTTTAGTAGAGAGATCCAATAAAATCTACTAAAATCATCAATGAATGCTACATACATCTTAGCTCCACTATTGCTAATTGTAATAAATCCATGAATATCCGAATGTACAAGTTGAAAAGGCTTTGTAGATCTAGAAATAGATCTAGTATAAGGTAGTCTATGTGACTTAGACAAAGCACAAGACTCACAAACATGCTTGTCATTACTTAAGGAACTTGGAAGACCAATCACAACCTTCTTCCTTGCCATTACCTCCAATGACTTGAAGTTGAGGTGTCTCATCCTTTTGTGCCAAACCTCTTGAATAGAAATTTGCTCCCTTTCAGCACATCCAACTTGGTTAGCAATAACACAAGCATCAAGTTTGAACAACTTCCCTTGCCTTTTACCTTTTCCAATCAAAACATCCTTCCTTTTGATCAAACAAGCATCTCCATCAAACTCCACCTTGAGGCCCTTACTTAGCATTTGACTCACACTAAGCAAATTCTTGGTAATAGATGGAATAAACAAGACATCCTCCAAATGAACATTCCTATTTGTAGAGAGAGAAATAGGAATTGTGCCAATCTCTTTGATTGTACACTCACCATTATTGGCCGTGTAGATCACCCTCTTGTCATCTCCATATGCCAACAAAGAAGTAAAGTACTCTTTGTGAAAGGTCATGTGTAAACTTGCTCCACTATCAATCCACCAAGGATCTAGATCTCCATCATTAGCAAGCATACATGAAGACATCACAAAAGCATCATCATTTGCATCTTGAACATGCAAACCATCCTCATCAAGAGTACGATTACCTTGCTTGTCTCCTTGATCTCTCTTCTTCTTGTAGCACTCCTTGCAAAGTGTCATTTGATGCCACAATAGAAGCACTTGAGCTTTGATCTATACTTCTTTTTGCCACTTGAAGAAGCATTCACTTGATCTTGCCCTTTAGACCACTTACTTTTGGTTTTGCCCTTGAATTTGCCCTTTGTGAACATAGCATCCTCTTGAAGTGTCGATGTTGATCCACCTCTTGCTTGAAGCCTATATTCCTCATTGATCAAAATTTCTTGAAGATCCATCAAACTCGGCAAAGTCTTTTGAATAGCAATACTTTGAACAATGTTAGCATGAACATCCAACAAGTCATTAAGAATCACTTGAATAAGTTCTTCTTCCTTAATGCTTTCATCAATGCAAACTAACTCATCATTCAATGCTTTCATTCTCAAAACAAAAGTACTTGGACTTTTTTTATTCTTTTGCAAACAAAAAAAGATTTGTTTTCTTAGAGTCAACACTCTAGAAGACTTGGATTCATAAAGCTTCTTCAATGAATTCCAAGCTTTCAAAGATGATGTGCACTTACCAACTTCCTTGAGAAGTTCATTGGTAACATTCATCTTTATCATGTGTAGAGCCTTCTTGGCCCTCTTGTCATACCTCAATTGATCTTGTTGTGTTGCTGGGCTCTCCTCCAAACCTACAACAATATCCAAAAGATCATTCATCTCAAGAAGTGACTCCATCCTCTCTTTCCACAATGAATAGTTACTTGAGGTAAGCCTATCACTGGCTTCCAGCATGACTCCAATTGAGGTTGCCATGTAGCAATGACCTGATCTTCTCTTTCAACCTGATTCAATGCACAAAGCACTCCTTTGAACAACAACAAATGCTTTCAAAAGAAATCACCAAAATTTGAAACTATCTCACAAATTCTCTTCTAGCACTTATCCAAGTATATCAACACATAGAATCATGGAATCTTGATCAACCTATGATCTATCCTCAATCTAATAACTTTTGCCACTTCCTAAGATTGAAACACACTCAATGAAGTCCAGCAACCTCACTATCTAGAGATCCAATCAAAATTAGGGTTTTGACAAAATCACAAAAAATTGACTATTCCAAATCTACATGCAAATGCTGAAAATTTGATATGCAATCTATAAGCCACCACTTAGGCTGAACCAATGATCCAAAAATTGGCCAAATCCAGTATGTGAATTCAAAAATTGGAATTGAACAAGTATATTGACCTATTTAGTGTTTTGATCTACAAAAGATCCAACCTACAAAAGCAAAAAATCTGATTTTGGTGTAGAATCCTCTCTAGCAAGCTCTAGACTTGATATCTTCACCAAATCATTGATAGATCTGATTTCCTCCTTCATAACTTAAAACACAAGCTATGATACCATGTGAAAGATTTAAGATCCAATCTACTTGAATGATCTTTGGTTAGAAAGAGAAATACACTACCAATCTCACCAATGTAGAAAAATCAGCATCTACACACAATTTGAGATGCAAACACTAATAGAACTTGATCAAACTTGAATGAAATGATTATGTTCTGTTGTTGTCCGTACAAAACCAGCAAGCTACTGTATTTCACACGTGTGGATCCAAAAATAATATAGATCATTCTACACATAGAATTGCAAGCAATCACCAAGATAGTGCATCAATGGATAGTAGAACCCAAGAAAACCATGTATAAGCATGAAATGAAATAGAGAAGAGAGAAGATCACTCTCTCCATGAGTTACATCCTTTTATAACAGGTCCAAATCCTATTTAACCACTTGGCTTTCTCACCAAAATGCTAACCCTACTAATTTTGGGTCTAGATTCAATGTACCCAACTTATTCAAATTGAATCTACTCAAACTCGCATTCTAACTTTTCCACACTTTCAAAAGTGTTTATTCAAATGAAATTTAGACTAATGAACTTTGAAAAGTCAACCTCTAATTCTAAAACAAGTTTTGGCCTCAATATGCAAATATGAAAATATTGCAAAATGTAATGAAACTAGCTGAATCTTTCACACTCGTTAGTTGGAGCCATAGCCGGAGTTGAGGGATGTGAACAGACAACATTGACGCTGTTGTCGCTCTTTTCTCGTTTTCTCTCTTACTTGTTGTTTTTCCTTGCTTGTTGTTTTTCCTTGCTTGTTGCTTTAATGCTTGTTTTTCGTATTCTTTGGGCTTTTTGTTGCATCTCTTTTGCTTGTTGCACCTTCGCTAGGTTTCATTGTTTCGGGTTTTGACGTCGTGATTGCTTGTTTTAGAGGCCTCTTTTTGCATGCCAGCAAGAACTCCACGAGTTTCCATAGAGGCTTGGAAGAGCTGCCACGTTCTTGCCATCCATGCGGTTCTTGTGCTATGGGTTTTTGCTATTCAAGGGTTTCCATAGAGGTTTGGAAGGATCAGCGAGCTGCCACGAGTTTCTTCTGCTATCCACGAGCTTTTGGTGCATCAGAGGTTTGGAAGAGCTGTATGTTATTTTCTCAAGTGTTGTCAGGTGCTTCCTTTGGTATTTCCGCGGCCTGTCCATGGGCTTCTGGCTCTCTTAGTTGTTGCAGAGCAGGGGGTGCAACTGTAGGGGACGCGCGTTTTTGAAGGAGAGTTGTTTTCTCAGGGATCCACGGGCTTTTGCAGGGATTCAGAGCAGGAGGAGTGAGCAAGGCGGTAGTTTTCAGCTGGTATGTTTTGCTTGCAGCCCACACGTTTTCAGAAGCCATCTGTTCGTTTTTCTCTGCTCAGAGTATTCATCAGCTCGTTGGAAGTACCCATCACCATCTTCTCGTTGACAGTGCTTTCAACACACTTCCATTAGGCTCTTCAACGCACTTCAACCCCTAAACATGTTTTGAGCAGGTATTTTCATGTTTTGAGCAGGGTTTGATGTCAAGAAGGTCCCAGCCGCGTCCCAGAAGGCCCAGCAGCGCGTTTTGAGCAGGGTTTGATGTTGCTAGGCTTTGTTTTCTACCTATTCTGTGTGCTTGGGTAATCCGTTGGCAGCTCCTGTTGCGTAATCTCTCTTCTCAGCCTGCGGAATGGGTTTTTTTACCAAAGTTTGGGTCTGGGGAGTCGCACTCTGCATGGCGTGATAGTACAGTTGTATTTTGCATTGTTTTGTTTACTTTTTGGAACTGGGTCTCCGGTGGACTGCCTGGTAGCATGCTGAGTTTTGGCTGCAGTGAGCATAGCTGTTGATTCGCTGTTCTGTAGATCCCTCGTTTGGCCAGAGTTGCGTCTGCCATGATCTATCTATTCAATTGAACCCCACATTCCATTGCATTTGTATGTAGATGCCATCCAAGATCAACATTCCTTTCATCTTATTCAATTTAGCAGGAAGGAAAAGGGTATGAAGCTTTTGACATGGATGTGAGAGAGATTCTATTCAACTTCTTGATACAGATCAAAAGGCTGATGGTTTTGCTTAGAAGAGATCATACTGCTCACGTGATGCTAGTGGGTATTTTAGTGCTGCTTCCTCTCTGTTGCAACAAGCTGGGTGCTGTAATGGGAAAGGAAACGGCTTTCAACACTCAAATCCAATTCCATTCCCCATTCTTGCGTAGATTAGTATAGCAATAAGCTGCAATCTGTATCACTGAGCCTTTTTTTGTCTCCTCTCCTTTATCTGCTATAGCTGCACCCAAGCTTTGTGTTCTATCAGTGGTTTTTTTAATTCTCGGCCTTTCCAGATTTAAGTCGCTTGGCAGAGAGACCTGAAGAAGACGATGAAGAGGTAGAAGTCACTGGAGAAGTGGCTGGCTGCGAGATCCATGATAGAGCTTCTGATGCTTTTCTGGGTTGTTTTATAGGAAAAGCCTTAGTTTCTGCATCTATAGGACTTATTGTTGTAATCATTTTCACAGTGTTGATCATGCACATGCACACAACTGTAGGTTCCTTCAACTGTATGTTTTTTCAACTTATATGTTCATCAACATATTACAGTTGTGTTTCATCAGTATTTCAACTATTTTTTGACATTTTCAGACCTTTTCAACGAATTTTTTGGTTATTTTTCCAAGGTTTCCCTACTGTTTCCAGATTTTAGAGGTGGTGGTCACTCGTATTTCAGCCGTTTCTAGCCATTTTTTCAGTCATTTGCAGTGGGTTTCCACTGATTTTTACCATGCATTTTTCATTAGTGTTCATAGTCGTTTACAATTCGTTTGTCACCTTCCGAGTCGTGCACAAGTCATATTCCTGTGCGAGTCATCTTCTTGCAAGTTACCCCACGGTTTCTAGCCCCGCGAGTCCACGGTTGTGCGAATAATCTTCTCTGCGAGTACTTTCCGTGCGAGTCATTCCCATGGGTTCTAGCTCCACGGGTACATGGTTGCACGAGTCATTTTTTTTGCAAGTCATCTTCTATACGAGCCATCTGCGAGTAGTACGTTTCCGTCCACGAGTCATTTTTTTTGCGAGTCATCTTCTATACGAGTCATCTGCGAGTAGTACGTTTCCGTCCACGAGTCATCTCCCGCCCTTTCACGAGTCATTTTTTTTGCGAGTCATCTTCTATACGAGTCATCTGCGAGTAGTACGTTTCCGTCCACGAGTCATCTCCCACCCTTGTACGAGTCATTTTTTGCACTGAACACGCCTGTGCGAGTCGTAAATTTCTTTGAACGAGTCATTTTTCATTGTGTGCGAGTCATTTCCCTATCTCTGTGAGTCATTCCCTGATTCTCGATAAGAGTACCAGAGGAGGTATACATATATATTCTTAAAAAAAAAAAAAATTCAATTCGTTCCATTGAAGGTGATATCAATCGGAAACCTAGCGTCATCCACTAAACCATTATTTGGTATACATCCTACGCGACCGATCTAACCTATTATCACATCATTACGGCCATTTACTCACCAACCATCGGCAAAATAATCTTGCCACGTCTAGTTGGAATAAGCCATAGGCATATCTAGTAGGGTACCGGCCTTAGACATGACCTAGATGGAAGCTATAGACTAGGGAGAGACCTTTGCCCTCATCCATCCACCCAAACCATTTGTCTGGTCTTGTGATAATTTGTTCAGATCAACATGGCAGGACCATCCCATCCACCGCCCAAGTTAGAGAAAAGACTTCCTCGGATTGACGCACCTAAATACGATGGCGAATCAGAAAAGGCACGATTTCTCCAAGATTTCAACAATGCTTGTAAATTTTATGGGGACGAATCTGACACCGAAAAGGTACGTTTATTCCCCATGATTTTACAAGGCAATGCAAAAGAGTGGTTTTTAAACCTTGACAACCCAGACAACTCGTCTTGGGAGACCATCACCGCAACACTGATCAAACGGTTCAAACCCTCCAAACTGACGTAGAGTCCCTTCATCCAATTGACGTATATCGAGATGCGAAGTAAAGAATCAATGCGCACGTACATCGAGCGTTTCAAGCGTCTTAAAATAGAGTGTGTCGATGATCACATAACTAAGAAAATGGCCATCAAACTTTTTTTAGTTGGTTTACCCAAGGCCATTAGGAAAGAATTGAACCCACAAACTCGTACGAGCGATTGAAAGACGCGATGGATGACACCATCCATGAAGAAGATGAAGGGTCTGACGAGGACCATGACTTTCGCGACAAGAGGGGAAAGGGGCACAAGAGGGGAAAGGGGCTAGTTAAGCAGGAGACTTCCCGCGTGGAAGGATCGTCCTCATCTAGTGAGGTTGATATCCTTCAACACCTTGAGGGTTGGCAAAAAGCACAACAAGCTCAGATGGAGAAGCTAACCTCGGAATTTCAAAAGGTATTGAAAGATGTCGTTGAAAAAACTTTTCCAGTCCGTGAGAATGTGTGGTGTCCTATTTGTGCTCAAAACCACACCGCCAATGAGTGCCTGCACGTAAGAACCTATTTCCCACAGGCGACACGACCTATGTATCACCCTTATAGGCCATCTGGACCTCAGCAGTATGCACCAAATTACAATCCAACTCCACCCGCGCCGAGGCCAGGACAATACCAACCCAAGCCAATAGGCCCAGTTTTTCATCAACCTCGATCCTTTGGTTCTATAAACCATCCTACACCACTTTTACATTATGAACCAGAGTCTTCTTATCCAAGGCCAATTACTCCCCATCCAATACAACAGTCTTTTTAGAGAGTCAACATATTGCTACATCGTCTATCACACAAGTTGATTCCGACTACATAGACCCATCAATGTATTGTATAGAAGATACCAATGAGCTTGCTCATCAAGTTAGATACCATTTGCACCTTACTAAAATTAGTAGTCTTAGATGTATCTAGGCTCGTCTAGTCTTACTGATTCTTTTGTCATCCATGGATACATAGTTGCTTCTGATCCAAATAGAGTCCATCCTATCTAGCAACCATGTAAGGTCTATCTCAAACATCATCCATAGATAAGACCGAGAATGTACCACTTCAGATCTGTGTCTTCATTACGTCTCTATGACCAACCAATTGATATCATACCTGGGAGCCAAGTTTTGAGCTACCGTCTGATGAATCATTAGTTTTGTGTCTAGATGACAACCCGTATTTTTTTTTATCTGAGTGAAAGTAATCTAAGACATATTTGTCTTATTGCATGCTATGTAAATGTTACACGTTATGACTTTATTTTTTCTTTTGTAACACTGTAACTATGGCCTTGTGTCAAGTTCGATACTGGATTGCAAGAGTTTGGTCTAAGAGTGTCATGCAAATCCTTCTATAGAGTTATTTGCTACAATTTTTCATTTTTTTCTCTTATTTCAAGTTTTGTCTTGTCAACTATGTCGTTTGTTGCTACCTGTTTGTTTGTTCTATTGTTGTATGGTTTGGTGTGTTTTCTTTTGCAGCAGCACTATAGGTGATATTTCATCGGCAATTTTATTCTACCTCTACAGTTGCAGTATCACACGAATTTTCATTGGGATATATCTCTACATCATGATTTCAACAACTTTCAATATGAACAAAAAGAGCAGTCAAGGACTTCAACAACAAATGCTCAGTTTGGCAACAAAACGAGCATCTTATCAGACTGCAACCATGATCTAGCAAAAGATCCATTTTTCCAACAAGATGGAATATTCGTGACAACACCAACACCGCCATTCACAATAAGTAGTTGGTTTTACGTAAGTGCTACAATATCCACGCTTTTCCAATTGCCTCACCATGACCATCAAATCGTCAATAAAATGGCAGTTTGTACCAGTGAAAGTCTCTCAAGTCACATCAAAGGCAAAATCTATGTGCAAATCGATGCAGACGACTAGTGTTTCTACCAACGCCAACAACAATACTTCATTGAAAAAATGTACATTGAGCAGTGGTCGCCCATACTACCATTGTTGTACATCATCCATTCAATCATCTGCGGAGGCCACAAAAAGCACAAGTCATCAGCGAGCGACATCCCATAGGCCTATGTAAACTAAAGAAATCTCAAGTCAATCAGAGATTGAAGCTATGAGCGCACAACCTCAATGACAAAGCTTTCAAAGACGAGCAATGATGATTTTGTGGAGAATTTACAAAGAGCATTGGTTATATTATGGACAGATATGCAAATCCACACAAGACCCATCTCATTCTTTTTTTCCATCCATTCATTCTCTCATGTTCCACCATATAATACATCTTGCAGCTTCATCTCACTTCTCCCATCCTTGTCTCAAGTCTTCATTCCTCCCCGATGGATCAATCTGCACTGCTCTAGTTTGTCAACTACAGTACTTTGTGAAGCAGACAAATCTACGACATCTGCAACATACCATTGATAAAGTTCGCGGCGCTTGAAGCAACAAACTCAAGGATGTTAGAGGTTCTCAACAATGATAATGAGCCATGTCTTAAATCCAAAAAAAAAAAAAAAAACGACGCGTTAACAGCTTGTTGATCATTCAAAAAAAAAAAAAACAAGGCCATACACGCCTCTATACATTCGCGACCGCTTGAAGAGTTCTTGAACTCTGTGAAGAATTCAAACAGCTGCAAGAAACATCAAATGGGAAACCTCTGCTGCAAAAAGTGCTTCAAAAGACGATAATGAGTAAAGGAATTTTGATCCATCTAGCCACTTCCATATATCCACCTTCACTACTTCCAAGATTTCAACACCCTCTATCACACTCACTCCATCTTCATCTCACTGTCGTTCAGTAACCCCTTGTGTGACATTCACATCATGTCTCAAGAAATACTAAACTCGTGTACGTCATCGTTGAATCATTTGTGTGAGCAATCGGAAGCAAGTCATCAACGAGCCAACTCCACTCTGCTTCAATTCAAATCTTCTGGAAACACTCATACTTCTTCAAAGCTTCATCTCCTACGGAACAACACTTTACAAAAAGTTCCACATCTACAAGTTGCACCGACTTTGACTCCTCTAGCACCATAAGGAGCGGGGTCTTAACATTGCACTTGGCGTGGGACCGCCAAGTTCTTAACAGAGGGGATAATGTAGGCTGATATTCCAAGGTATATTCTAGCCATCTTGCAGAACATCTTCAAAAATACAAGCAGGATAGGATTTAAACATAGAACTTGCCCAGCAAGTTTAGGCTTTTACGGTATCCGTATTAGCTTAAGCTATTTAGTTCTAAGTTTAAATTGTCATGGGCACTGCACATAGATATGTAATTTCAAGTTATGTAAAAGTTAGTCACAAAGGCCTATGGGGGGTTTGTCCCATGGCACCAATGTGATTCAAAGTAAGTTAGTCTATGTGGCTTACTTGTCCCACAGTGCATTTCTGTAAGTGACCACCACTCCAAGTATAAATAAGAGTGGAAGAGTCCATTTTCGAGAAGAACCTCATTTGTATTACATACCTATCTTTCTCTTTGAGTGTTCTCCCTTGTGTGGTTTCATGTCCTATGTTACTTCACATTGTATTGTATATTATTCATTTGGCAACAGGTTAAGTTAATCTAGGCCCTCCATTCTCTAGTAGGGTAAGCCTGAGAAGATGAGATTTCGTTTAGGGTTTTATCTTTTAGGTTAAGCCGTCATTTGTTAGAAACTAAGGAGAGAAAAGAGAGAAGAGTGGATCTTCCTCGAAATACTCACCCACTAACTGTAGAATATTCTCATCCTTCCAACTCTCGGTTAGTTGGAAGCCATAGCCATTGGTTGGGAAAGCCACAATCCCTAGTCGGAGCCATAACGTGTTCTAGTTGGGAGTCCGCCATAGCACTCGTTAGTTGGAGCCATAGCCGGAGTTGAGGGATGCGAACAGACAACAGACAGGGAGTTATGAATGTCAAAATAGTGATTTTTTTAGATTTTCTGGAAAAAAATTGTACTTTCAGAATTCGCGGGTAGGACAGAGAAATTGTACTCTTTGAGAACGATTTCTTAGGCGGGATGGCGATTTCTAACAGGGAGGTTTGACTGGCATATAGGGAATATGAAAAAAATGTGACTTTCTGATAGTAAACAGGCAAAATCTGTGAGATAGAATTCGCGAAGCTGCTGGAGGACTGATCTTGATGAGATCTAGCCTAAGTGAAGCTGGAGAATTCTAAGACAAAGATTTGGGTGAGATATAAGGAATTTTGACAGTATATCAGGCTGTTTTTTCAGAATCTGATCGTGGTCAGAATTCGTGGAGGTGATAAAATGAAAGATCAGGGTCTCTTAAGGCTGTAGACAGGCTGTCGAATTTTGATATACCTGGTTGGTTTGAAAAAAAGTTACTTGGGTCACTTCTTTTCAAGAAAATGTCCAAGTTGACTCTTTTGTTGCTTCTCCCCGACTGGATAAGTTGCTCTGCAGCTCATGTAGGATCTGGAGAGACGACTCGTGCTGTTTGTTGGTAGATAGAGACAGGCAAACAAGCAAACATACAACACGGAAGCAAGAGAACAAAAAGGAGAAGAAGCTAGGTAAAAAATACTTAAAAAGCAGCAACGACGCCAATGTTGGAAGTATTTCTAGTGTGTGCGGTGGCTAGATCTACTTACGGGTGTAGCATAGGGATGTAGAGATTCGTCCACTTTTTACGTTTCTACTACAAGCTTCAACGGAAATACGGAAAGAATCAACATGAATGAGAGCACTACGGCTTACTGTTGGCTGATTCTGACGAATCCCCAAGATACTCAGACAGAGCAACTCAAGAGCACCTCTCACCTTAGACCGAAGAGGTCTTTGAGAAGACGAGACCAACGAAGACTAAGAGCCGAGTATGAGAGCCGAGAAATGCTAGTTAGGAATGGCAAGCAAGAACTGTGTAAGCCTCGTGGTGAATCCCGGAAGATGGAATGACCATGTAGGAACTAGTATTTCTAAGCAAATGTAATAAATGCAAGTAGACCCCTCT
Source organism: Diphasiastrum complanatum (assembly GCA_029204225.1). NCBI lineage: Eukaryota > Viridiplantae > Streptophyta > Lycopodiopsida > Lycopodiales > Lycopodiaceae > Diphasiastrum > Diphasiastrum complanatum. Next base: position 5,908,285 of record CM055102.1, read on the forward strand.
TAAAGAAAGTAGAGTGAGCCACCTTTTGATGGTGACCTCTAGTGGAGAGCATTATTCCACTTGTAATTTGTGAAATGTGGAAATTCCACTAGGATGCCACCTAAGGAGCTCTCTTGCTTATTTAAGAGACTCCCTCTTTGTGAAGAAAAGCTTTTTGTGAATTGTATCAACTCCATGCTGAAATGAGAAGAGCCTTTACGAGTTTGGTGCATCCATTGAGCTCCTTGATCATGCTTGTTTCTTGAGTGATGCATTTATGATCTTGCCCTTCCCTCCTTTTGTGTGTGGTTGTGGACTGTAGAGTGGATTAGATTTGCTGCTTTCGTAGAGTGGATTAGCTTCTTTTCTTGTTTGTGGATTAATGTAGGAACCAGCATTTAGGTAAACTAAACAGGCTGGATCTGTGGTGTAGTTCTTGCATATCTCTTACAGTCCAGTTCTTGATATTCTTGGGGTGTCCAAGAATCAAAAGGCTAGTTGGTTTCTTGATTTTTGGACTTCTAACATGCTGTAGATTAGTTTCTTGTTTCTTGGTTTGTCAATTTATGCAAGTGTAGTTCAATGTTAGTAATGCTTAGGCTCTGATTCAGTTCGTTTTTAGGAGTAGATAGTTGTAGAATCTGCTGAATGTTCATTTGGGCTGCACTCTGATTTGTGAATGAGCGTTCATGGCTTGCATCCATGTATAAATGTAAGTGTGTTCAAGAGAGTTCGTCCATGAGTAGTCCTCTGACAGGCAGGACAAAAAAATATACTACAATGACAATCTATCCCTTCTGCCTGGTTTGGCATCGTAATATCAAGAGCACACATAATGAATGCCCTGAAGCCTAGTAACATGCAGAATACCAAGTCGTAGAAGCTGTAAGCAAGAAGTAAAAGAACTGTAGTAAACAGATCATCTAGACCTTTGGATCTGTAAACATTTGGCATCGTTGCCCATTGAACTCCAACACCTTCTACATCAGAAACCCGCAACCTTGTCCACGCTCCGCCTGTCCCCTCACGATCACATCTCAACCGGAGCCCCTTCTGTGTTGAAATCTCAACTGAAGAGCTCGTGTCCAATCTCAACCGACGCATTCTATTGAATCTCAACCGACACACACTCTCTCAGATCTCAACTGATAGTCATCCGTTACATCTCGACCGACGGTAATCTATTAAAATCTCGAGCGACGATTTTCACTCAGATCTCAACCGACGGTACTCCATAACCAACGGCCTCATTCCAATCTCGATCGACAACCATGCGTTAGAAGCGATCCTTCACATCTCAACTGGAGCCGAATTGTTCTATTCAATCTCAGCCGAAACCCAACGCTTAAATCTCAACCGAAGAGATTTTCAATCTCAACCGAAGAGATTTTCAATCTCAACCGAAGCAATTTCTCAACTCTCGACCGACGAGATCTTATCACGTCTCGATAGAAGAGTTTTTGCTCAACTCTCGATCTGAGGGTCTGGGTCCAATCTCGACCGAACATATTTCTTCCAATCTCAACCAGACCAGATTCACGCTCGACCACCAGCCTTTTCAACGACAATCTTTCTGTCAAACCAAACGACATACAAGCTGGACCGCTATAAACGAGAGCAACGACACGAGCCTGTATCTGCCTTGAGTCGTAGCCATTGCAAACCACTACGTGATCGCCTTGAGCCATAGCCATCACCAACACCAGCACCAGCACCACCGCTCTCGTCAGAACCACAGTCACACACCTCCACTCTTCCAACGGTAGAAACCGAATTTCAGATATTGCACCAGCCGTCTTGAACCGTAGCGACCACAATCCACTCACGTCATTCCTTCACCCGTAATAATCCGCATACATCCATTCCACCGCAACCAATCGCCAACCATCACAAACTGTGAGGACCACAACCCATCGCACATTGTATGGACCGTCATCCATCATAACTCGTAGGCATCGTAATCTATCGTAACCGTACGAATCGTAAACCATCGCAAACACCGGTCATCCCTCGCAAACTGTTCAGACCACAAATCACCACAACACTCCGCAATCTACTCATCTCCGTTCCCGACCTGTGGAAACCGCAAGCCATCTGCTGTTCAGCCGTAGCAGCCTCTTCCCCCTACAACCCGAGAAATTTAAACCATGCACACATCAATCCGTACTGATTACCTTAATCCATAGTTCCTAACTACGTCCACCCTTGAACCGCTACCACCGCCTTACCCCGCCCACAACCACATCCGCTGTTGCACCGCAGACAATTGCAACCTAGCCACATTCGTCCTTGAATCGCATTCCAAATGCACACTGACTGCCTCCACTCGAATCGTGAAAAACACATTCCACAATCTACAACTGCAACAAACATCACCAGATCGCATTCACCGCACACACACCACCATCAAACCACATTTCCCCATCCAAACCGCGTTCACCCGTCGACATCGAATTCACACGTCAAGACCACATTTCCCCGTCTAAACCGTACCAGATCGTAACTGACCGCAACAGACCCCATAACGCCATTGACTGCAATCACCCGCACCCCACCGCAAACCGCATCCACCGTAAACCGTAGGGACTGCAAAAAAAAAAAAAACAAATTCGAAAACACCAGTTCTCAATGGACCAACAACCAGATCCGAAAATTCCAGACGATTATCCATACGAGGTCAGGTCCCCTGTAGTTGAACAAATCAGACATCATAGGTTCTACCGAATGAGAGCCGAACTCCAAGAGCCATCCACAAACCCATTCGAGGGACAAGAACCTGATAGAGCCGAGTCTTCATGCGCACGATCCCATTTTTCTGGTGTTGAGCCCTCACAGGTCAGAACCAACCCTAATGGAGTTTCTGCTACCCACGGAGCTCATTTTGAAAGATGTACACCCAAGCTAGATCTACCAAAGTTTGACGGTAGTTCGGACCCTCAAAGATTTTTGCAAATCTTTGAGAATGCATGTGATGTGTATGGCGAAACATCTCCCGATGCTATGGTCCAACTGTTTTCAATGACCATGATCGCTAAAGCACGTGATTGGTTTTTCAACCTTGATCGTGATGAAAAGACAGACTGATCAATTTTGAAAGAGTCCTTTATCAAGTGTTTTAAGCCCTTTCGTTTGATAGAGAGCCCTTTTGTCAAATTGAGTAGTATCAAGATGGCAAAAGATGAACGTGTATGAGACTATATCGAGCATTTCAAACGCCTCAAAAGTCAAGTACAGGAACAGCCCTCCGAACAGATGCTCATCATCTGGTTTTTAGTTGGCCTTCCAAGATGGATTAGACGCGAGCTTAAATCCAATGACGAATATATGAGCCTCAAATTAGCTATGTCTGATGCCATCAAAGAAGAAGATGAAGGATCAGATGTTGACAAATCCAGGGAAAGACGAGCATCACGTGCTCCTCTCCATGAGTCGAAGCCGATCGAGGATACCCGAGATTAGCTTTGGAAATCCCAGTTGGAGTTGTTTAATAAGCAACACCAACTACAGATGGAGAAACTCACCAACGAGTTTTAAGCTACCCTGAAGTCTATCCAAAGCAGTATGCCTAGTTAGTCAAACCCTGCACAGGTACCTTATAGACGAAAAAAAATATGGTGCCCACACTGTCGGGCTACGCATCCTGTTGATGTTTGTCCTTCATATCCGCCTATCCAAGCACATACAGTACAACAATATGAAGAACAACCGTCATAATCTGGACATTCCTTGACTTATCATGAGTACCCACCAGAAAGTCCAGAACCATTAGCTATACAAGATGGCTATGTCGTTATACAAGGGCCATTGCACATCAGATGTTTCATCTGTGGTGAAACTGGCCACTTCATGGTTGATTGTCCAATCAAGACCAAGTACCATGTTGAGTGTCCTAACTGTATCAGAAATCACAGTTTCAAAGACTGTCCGAAACACCCAACTACGATCCTACCTGCCCATCACGTCAGTTATGAATTCCGATAGGATCCTCACGACAACCACACAAGCACAATAGCACCCAACCGCTCAGCCTGCTGCTCACTCAAAAAGTTTCTAGCAAACTTCTACAATATCACACAATACACCAGCTCCATAATGAAAAAAGACAATATGAAATGAGTCCTTGTCAAAAGAAAGTGAAACCGATATTCCGTCATCTGCTACAATGTCCAACCAAGAGCAACCTCCACAGAAAATTGACAGTTTTTCTCCACTTCTACAACCTCAAATCTATTTGTCTTTCCATATGTTGATACGATTTCCAATGTGCCAATACATAATAAATCTAGGATTCGGAAATCCAGATAGAGATTCGATTCTGAATCTCTTGTTCAGAGAGGTCCTCAGGACATAGTATCTCATCCATACCTGCATCTCAAGCTATATCTTACAACATCTGATATCAATGATGGTAGATTTAGTGTAACCAATCCTGCCTTGTTTTGACAAGGGCATGTCAGAGTAAGTCACATTACTCTACAAACAATGGAATATTACAACTGTCAAGGTACATTATCAATGTTGATAAATGTAAGTTTTGTTCGACAAGTACACTACAGTTCTCACTCTCTATATTGTTTGTATATTTATTTGTTTTTTTTCATTCCTAGTGTGTGATTGATTTTTGCATGAGAAATAGTGACTACACGAGAGTCTTCCGTAGAGCATCTCACGAACACATTTTCATTCATCTATCCATCTTCAGATTACCTTGTTTAGCAGTTTAGAATTTTTGAGAAATATGAGAAGTACATGTCAAATTAGAGTTGATTCATGCATCTCATTGGCATATTATTTTTTAAGTCAACTACAACAAAATTGAAATAAATTTAGTTAAAATTTGTTCAATCTTTAGTCCAGTCGCATGTTCAATGAGTTTCAACTACGTGTTCCACACGCCGATCCAATCCTGAGCATGAACAATTATCAGCAACAACATCCCCACCAACAGATTTTTTTTTTTTTTTGGGGGGAGTGGATCTGCTTGTGCCAATAACAACATCAACGAGATCGACAGCCAAGGTCACAAGTCAAATATGAAAAGACAAGTCTAAAGAAGACAGATGGGTAATTCAAAGAGACGCAATCAGAAGAAGTATTCCAGTCATGACGAAGATCCTTAAGAAAAGAGAAACACAAGCATTGGAAAATCAGTTTTCTTCTTCAACCAACCTCTTGTCATACTTCTGCGCCCATTCTCATGTCTATCGTCCACACCATCTACCGTTGTCACCACCACCCTCTCTTCCATCTGTTTTTTTATCATCAGTTTACTGTTCTTCTGAGAAATTCCTAGTTTTTGATAGTCTTACCGAAGCAGCTAATAGATCATTGCAAGTGTCTTGTGGAGACCAACTGCCACCTACAATGGATGATCAGCCAAATGAAAATTTAAGAAGCAGGCAAAGCAGCTAGAAGAAATAAAGAGAAAGATCCAAGAAGCTAAGGAGGAAAGGACAAAACTTAAGCAACAGATGAGTCAGATCAACCTTGATCAAAAGAAACTCTCTGGAGCAATGATAGTTGAATCCCCTAGTATGAAGCCCAAAGAGATCCAAAAGTAATGGATCAAAAGAAATAGCTGCAGAAAATGAAAGATGAAGACAATCGTGAACCTGCAAATAAAGCAAGCTCCTCACCCAGCAAGTGGTGGTCAAAGCTCGACATTGCAAGGGTCCAAGGCTACAACTATAGAACTATCAGTTCCTTCACCTTGTCACCAAGCCTTCATCATGTTTCCTCACCGTTACCAAACCGTCCATCCAAAACTGTTCCTACCACCAACTTTTGATGAATCCATCCCCTTGAGACTGATAATTAAAGCTTGTGCGACCTGCAAAACGAAGGTTTTCCTTGAGACTGAAACTTCAACTGAGAGAAGAACCACGGAAACACCCAGAAGCGAATGGAGGATACAGACTTCCCAGAAGATAGAATCTGCCAAGAAACCAAAGATGAAATCGTCAATGGCAGATACAAGTGACAAAACAAAGAGACACATGGAAAGCACTCGAGCATGCAAGTTGTGAAGCTACTGAGAGCTCTCTAATTTTGAGAATGTCAACCAACTGCAGCAATAAGACATTCTGGTTAAACTGCAACAATTCGTGAAAAAAAGTTTTTGTGATAAAGACCGGTGACAATAAGCACTTGGTTTTATGTAAGCGAACGAGGATCTACGCTTTTCCAAGTGACAATCGAAAATTCCAATGCAAAGCGGAGCGACATCGTCCAATATGAGTTGCAGTGGGTCCTGCAACACATTAGGGGTGGGATGATGTTGGCTGATTCTGACGAATTCCCAAGATACTCGGACAGAGCAACTCAAGAGCACCTCTCACCTTAGACCGAGGAGGTCTCTTAGAAGACGAGACCAACGAAAACTAAGAGCCGAGTATGAGAGCCGAGAAATGCTAGTTAGGAATGGCAAGCAAGAACTGTGTAAGCCTTGTGGTGAATCCTGGAAGATGGAATGACCATGTAGGAACTAGTATTTCTAAGCAAATGTAATAAATGCAAGTAGACCCCTCTTAAAGAAAGTAGAGTGAGCCACCTTTTGATGGTGACCTCTAGTGGAGAGCATTATTCCACTTGTAATTTGTGAAATGTGGAAATTCCACTAGGATGCCACCTAAGGAGCTCTCTTGCTTATTTAAGAGACTCCATCTTTGTGAAAAGGAGCTTTTTGTGAATTGTATCAACTCCATGCTGAAATGAGAAGAGCCTTCACAAGTTTGGTACATCCATTGAGCTCCTTGATCATGCTTGTTTCTTGAGTGATGCATTTACGATTTTGCCCTTCCCTCCTTTTGTGTGTGGGCAACACTCTGATCTGTGAATGAGCGTTCATGGCTTGCATCTATGTATGAATGTAAGTGCGTTCAAGAGAGTTCGTCCCTGAGTAGTCCTCTGACAGACAGGACAAAAAAATATACTACAATGACAATCTATTCCTTCTGCCTAGTTTGGCATCGTAATATCAAGAGCACACATAACGAATGCCCTGAAGCCTGGTAACAGGCAGAATACCAAGCCGTAGAAGCTGTAAGCAAGAAGTAAAAGAACCGTAGTAAACAGATCCTCTAGACCTCTGGATCTGTAAACACTTACCCAACTAGTGCCCGAAACGGAAATAAAGCTAATTAGTAACAACAATAAAAATCCTTGCTAAGGCAGACCCAACTAGCAAGATTGAAGAAAACCTACTTAACACCCAAAGGGAGATAATAAGAATTGCGGCTAAACTAAGCAATAAACAAATAAAACCATGCCACAATTAAAGGCCAATGAAAGGAGGCAAGAGGAGGCTCGAGCACCTTCCCTCAAGCTATGCACCTTCCAATGGGAACACAATGAAATGCAAGATAATCACAATAGTAATTTTGCCTTAATCACAAAGTGTTGTTTACAATGCAAATACCTCTCCTTTTATGGCAAGGAGGGTCTTCCCTAAGTGTCTACTAACTTATGGGACTAATCTGTTTCTAGCCTTTCTAGAACTTGTAACTTAGGATTTAGAACTTCAAAGTTTATTGGCTTAGGAAAACTTAAGATAAAATATTTCTAATCTTAAGTTTCCTAAGTCTAAGTTCTAAATCGAAGTTTAAGCTATTTTATTATTATTTAAGCTTCTACTCATGGGCTTACAAAACACATGCCATGGTTGAAGTTTATTGACAGATACTCATACGTGGACTTACAAAACACATGCCACAAAGTTTTATTTCTTTCTTTTTATTTTCTCTGTGTTAGCACAATTGCTAACATGTACATATGTAAGTAGGTGATTAGGCCAATGGTTACTTTGACTTAGCTCGAGGTAGTGTAGGCCTTTGACATTTCGCTTGATATAGAGGGCTAGTGACATTGAATCATGTGTTGTAATGTTGACATGTAACCAATCAAAAGAGAGAGATGCATAGAATTGGTCCAATCATATGTAAGAGAGGCCAAGTCACTAGAACAATCAAATTTAGAAGTGCTATGTAATAGATCCAATCATATTGCTTGATGACTATACCTCTTGGAGCATGATTTACTATTAGAGAGTGATTCTACAATTAGTTTTTTGGAGAGATCTTGAGATTCTACACATAGAGTTTTTTGTACCTTCTCTCTCTAGTTGAGAGCAAGCTAATTTCACACTTAGTTTCTTTCACCAAAAGTTGTCAATTCTGGGTGACACATGGCTTGATACTCGGCCATATCGTGTCAAGACACGGGATCGTCACAGATCTATCCTCAGAGGCGTTGACACAAGTCATAGTGTAGAAGTGCAAAATTGCAAGTGGTGCACCATAGGTCAAATTCTCATCACTTTGACTTTTGAGGTCCAATCAAATTTAGACGTGCAAATCATGGATTCAATCATTTTTAAAGGTCACCACATGCTATATGGAGTAGGAACGTGAGCTACCACTATATGGATTGTCAATAATCAGATAAACACTATCAAGCATTCACCATAAGCAATCAGCATGAAAAGGAGGAAGAAGAACACATCATCACTCAATCACACTAACTGAAAGAGAGTACAATGAAGCCTGAATATAGAGAGAGAAACTAGTAGTTGACTATAGACTAGCCTACAACTACTTATAGCTGGCAACAGTTGTCAACAATAAATAGTAAACATTAACAATTTTATCAATGGTTTTTAATGACAAAATTTTACAGCAAAATGAATCCCAATCAATCCTAAAAGTGATGGAGGATGCACATATCAAACATCTAGATCCAAACTATGAGGTAGAATCAAGATTACTTACCAAAACTAGCTAATTTGGCATTTAACTCCACAATAGGCACATAGATTTGATCAAATACACTAAAGTAAAGTGCAACAAGCTTCTCAGAACTATAATCAACTTTAGTACCTTCCAAAGCAAGTAATTAATGCATAAAATCACTCACATCCAATAGCTATAACTCGTCACCCAAAGACAATGTTGATAGAAGTGGAAAAACTCGATTTTTCTTCATATTTGGATGGAGATCCCATCATACATTTATACATTTTAAGCTTGGATCTGAATGTTTTAGGGCATCTTTGTATTTATCATAACCCAACCCTAACATCTAACTTAACAGGTCATTGGATCCACCCTATTATGGGGTCAAGATCTCAAGATCCAAAAACAATGTAAAACATGCTATTTTTAGCTCCTAGAATTTCTCCAGCTTATCTAAACACACTTTGGCCTCATTTCAAAGATGCTATCACAATGTAATATGAGCAATGAAGTCTTGGAAAAGCATCCTATGCTATTTGGCATGTGTGGCATCTATTTACATGGCCATCTTGCCAATTACAATGCATGTGACCAAATTGATCAAGCTAGAATTGTGAAATTTCAATATCTAACACTCTCTCTCAATGATAAAATTACATTCTTCTATTCCTAATAAAGTACGAATCTTTTCAAATTTACATCTACCTCATGACTTAGTAAAAATATCTGCCACTTGATCTTCTACAGAAAACAAGATCAATGGCTCCATCAAGTATTTTCTCTCAAACAAAGTGATAATGTATTTCGATGTGCTTAGTTCGAACATGTCGAACTAGATTTTTGGCAAGGTAAATGCAGCTTTGGTTTTCGCAAGAGGTAGTAGTCACATCCACCTGTGGTTGACCTAAATCAACAAGCAATCTTCGTAACCATACCACTTCCTGTGTAGCATTGCTGAGTGCACGATATTTAGCTTCTGTCGAAGATAAGGCTCAACCAAGTTTTGTTAGAATTGACAAAAGCTAACTTGATCAAATCTTGTAAATACCTTAATGACTTGTATCTATCATCATCAGACATGTGTGAAGCCTGTTTCCATGTGTGAAATCTATGCCTAAGGCATTTAGATAGTTCATATAGGTTGTACATCTCATTTAATTTGGATACTAGTGGTTAAATTGGCCAAAAACTAGTTTAGTAGTATTATGCCACTTGGGACCATTCTAGTGGTAGAAAATGCTATAACACATGGGTAGGAGTGGTCTCCCATGTGTGAAATGTCAAGCATAAAGTTTAGATACATTGTATATAGATTTCATTTGAGTCAAATGTCAAATATCCTAAATTGTAAGAGTTATCTCCTAGATTGTCAAAATCTAGAAGGTCAACACTAGCCACCAATGATGATGTGGCAAATTAGTGGAATCTTAGCCAAAGTGGATATGGATAAGCACTATGAGTTGTCTCACACGTGCTGGATATGGCTTAGAGAGATATTATTGAGAACTTTCTCACACGTGTGAACCAACTGCAAGTACAAGGATCAAGAAAATGAATGTTTGCACACTAAACTAGCTTCTATTCCAAAAACAAAGAGATGGAAAACATTGACAAGCTAGTTAGCAAGAAGGCAAGAGCATTCATCACAATCTAACTATCATTACACCTCCAATGGATCAAGTGGAAGCTTTACTTGAAGAAGTGTAATCTTGAGGTACAAAGCCAGTTTATTTATAATACAAGAGGCCCTCTAGAACTCGTGGAGAGAGAAAGCAACCTAGATGCCACATTGCCTCTACCTCTCTACTAAATGACAAAAAGAGAAATGGATAAGACTTGAGAATCTCTCTTTTTGAGAATCCTTGACCTACAAGAATAGCCTCACATGCTTCTTGATAGGTTCTAGACCTACACATCACAAAGACTAAAACTCTACCTTGACTCAACTTGGAAAATTACTAGACTAGTCTACCTCAAGTTTGGACAAACTTCAAAACTTGAATCTCTAAGTTTAATATTATTTTAATTTTACAATATTTTCACACCTCCTTAAAATGAAAATAATATTTACAATACTAAGGACTTGGAGATCAAGCCAAGGTTTGATCTATGGTTTTCAAAGTCCTTCTTAGCTAGAGGCTTGGTGAGCAAATCTACATAACAATTTGAAGTTGATACATGCTCAAGGAGAATCTCACCATCCATAACTTTTTCTCTTACGTAGTGGTGTGCTACCTCTATGTGTTTACTTCTTGCATGGAAGATTGGACTACTTGCAAGATATTGGGCCGAGATGCTATCGCATTTGATGCAAGGTATTTCCTCCTCTTGAATGATCTCGAGCTCCACTAGTAGTCTTTTGATCCAAATGACTTCTTTTGTTGTGATAGTCAAAGCCTTGTACTCGGCTTCACATGATGATAAAGAGATAGTGTCTTGCTTCTTAGATTGCCAAGAGACAAGATTACCTCCCAAAATATTTTGTAAGTTTCTATCCACCTTATCACCTGCAAAATCCGAATCTGAAAAGGCAATAAGACTTAGATCATGTCTCTTAAAACAAAGTCCATAGTCTTGAGTGGATGGAACATATCTTAAGATCCTCTTTCCTTTCTTCCAATCATGGATCTTTGGATTTTGCATGCTTTGACTAAGCTTGTGCACACTAAAACTAAGATCGGCCTAGTGATAGTGAGCCATATTAAAGAGTCTATTAGACTTCTAAAAAGTGTGATGTCCTCAAAGGATGCTTCATCACAAGTTTTAGTGTCTTTAACATTAGACTCCATAGGAGTATCTATGCTTTTACAATCTTGCATTTTAAACTTCTTAAGCATAGATCTTACATAACTTTCTTGAGAAATGAAAGCTAAGTCTTTAGAGATCTTAATCTCTAATCCAAGTACATGATGTAAAAATCCAAGATCTTGCATTTTGAATTCCTTTCCTAAGGAGATCTTGGTATCAACAAGTAAATCCATGTTGCTTCCACATAAATCCATCTCATCAATATAAATAAGCAACATCATTATATCATTACCAACATATTTAAGATATAATGATGGATCATATGAACTAATCTTGAAACCAATAGAAAGAAGATAAGTGTTCAATCTCTCATACCAAGCCCTTGGAGCTTGTTTCAAGCCATAAAGACTTTTCAAAAATAAGCATACTTTTGATCCTTTGCCATTCACAACAAAACCTAGAGGTTGATGCATATATATTTCTTCTTCTAAGTAACCATTTCAGAAAGCATTGGAAACATCAAGTTAAAACATTTTCCAATCATAAAAGCAATAAATAGTGATGAAAATTCTAATGGTTACCATCTTTGCCACGGGAGCAAAGGTTTCTTCATAATCTATGCCTTTGATTTGGGAATAGCCTTTAGCACAAAGCCTTGCTTTGAACTTATTGATTGATCCATCATTGTTGAGCTTGATTCTATAGACTCACTTGCATCCAATGACATGCTTGTCATTAGCTGGATCTACAAGTTGCCAAGTCTCATTTTGCATCAAAGCTTCATACTCAGCCTCTATAGCTTTGATCCAATCCTTTGAATGAAGAGCTTCCTCCACACTTGATGGTTCTTCAATGGAAGTGTGAAAAGCATGTAGAGAACTTGAATCCTCCACTTGTTTGCCTTTTTCCAAGTAGGTGAGTCTTCTAGGCTCGGATCTCTCTCGGGTTGATCATCTTGGAGTCATTGGTAGACTCGGCTTCTCTTGTGATCTTGGCCCCAACAAGTCTTCATCTTGATCAATACTTGATGAAGAGACTCCTCCTTGATGAATAAGCTCTTGAGATTCCTGCACATTGTCCTTCATGTACATTCGATCTTTATGGAAGATCACATCTCTGCTTATCATAGTTTTGATTAGTAGATGGAACAAAAATCCTATAGGCTTTACTTGAATAGCCTATCATAATGCCTTTAAGAGCATTAGCATCTTCTTTTTTTCTTGTTTCAAGAGGTACATGTACAAAGCATACACATCCAAATGTTCTAAGATGATTGACCTCGGGTTTCCTTCCATGCAACTTTTCATAATATCTTCTAAAGCATGATTTGGCAAAAAATTGCAAAGGTAGTTAGCACATCCTATTGCTTCTCCCCAAAAATCTTTAGAAAGAGAGGCTTCTAGTCTAAGTGCCTTTGCACATTCACATAGAGTTCTATTTTTTCTTTCGGCTACTCCATTAGATTGAGGAGAGTAGGAGCAAGTGAAAGTTATTCTAATGCCAAAATTATTACAAAAGTTTATGAACTTTGTGGAGATGTATTCACTTCCATTATCACTTCTCAAAGCTTTAATTTTACAAGATAATTGATTCTCAACAAAAGCTTTGAACTTCACAAAAGTTTCATATGCTAACGCTTTAGAAGATAAGAGGTAAACCCAACAAAAATGTGAGTAATCATCAATGAATGTTATAAAACATGTAACTCCACCCTTGCTCTTGGTGGATGAGAAATGGATGTCACTATGGATGAGTTTCAAAGGTGCTTTGGACTTGATGGTTGATCGTCATTTGGCCAATGCACATGCATCACAAGGACTTGGCTCCTTGATCATGGATTTAGGCAAACCATGAGCTAGCTCCAACTTGCACATAGATTGCATGGCCTTGGAGTTGGGATGGCCCAACCTCCTATGCCATAGATTTTCACTTGAGAGCTTTCCTTGTAGCACAATATCCGAGCAAAGATTAGCATTTTCATTTCCATCAAGCTTGAATAACCTTCCAAAACGAGAACGTGATGCTATTATATCATCATCTTTTGCGATCAAGCAAGTACCGTCTTTAAAATCTACTTGTAGACCATCATCATTGAGTTGGCCTACACTTATTAGATTTTTAGTCAAACTAGGAACATAGAGCACATCATTGAGATCAAGCTTATCTAGAGATATGCTTCCTATGCCTTCTATCATGCATTCCTCATCATTTCCTGTATAGATACAACTTCTAGATCCTTTGTATGGTACAAAATTACAAAAAGAGTTTTTATCACTACTCATGTGGGATGAGGCACCACTATCTAGCCACCATACATTAGAATGCTTGAAAGAGGAAGATGAAAAGTTAGACATCATAAGTGAATCTTCTTTGTCACAAGGAGATTCATCTTCACAAGTGATGTTGGCTTGCTTTTTCCTTTTGTAGCATTGAGAGGCAAAATGCCCCTTTTTGTCACATGAGAAACAAGTAATCTTGTACTTGTTCTTCTTCACATTGGATGAGCTTGGTTCCTCCTCGGATGTCTTCTCCATTGCTCTTGTGTTGTCCTTGGAGCTCTTGCCATTCTTGGTTTTTTTCTTTTCCTTGGATTTGGTGAAGAGTGCTTGATCACTTCCTCCATCTTTGAGAGATAATCTCTCAAATCTTGCAATTCGAGTTTGATGCCTATACTCCTCGGCTATCAAGACTCCTTGCAAGGCTTCTAAAGCGGGTAAGTCCTCTTTAATTGCATAAGATTGGACAATGGTATCAAAATCTTCACTTAGTCCATTCAAGATAACTTGAACTATTTCCTTGGATTTGATAGAATCATCTAATGCAACAAAGATCTTTATGGAGATCCTTAACTCTAGAAACATAGGATGAAGCACTTTCATCCTTTCTTTGAAAACTTTGAAAGATCATATTTCTTAGAGTAAGGATTCTAGAAGTGTTTTTAGACTCGTAAATAGATTGAAGAGTGCTCCATGCTTCTTGAGCATTGACACAAGAACTAATCTCTCTTAGGACTTCATTGGAGACATTTAGCTTACAAACATGAAGAGCAACTTGTGCTCTTTTCTTGAATTTGGGAATTTCTTGAGAATTATTTGGTTCCTCCTCATTCCCATTCACTATATCTATTAGATCTTGAAGTACAAGAATTGATTCTATCCTCACTTTCCATGTAATATAATTTGTAGAGGTGAGTCTTTCACCTTGTTCTAATAGATAAGATCCCAATGAAGTCATATCTAGAGCTTGATTTTGGCTTTCTGAATGAATGTTTTCAGAGGTTCAAAGCTAATCAAATGTAGACTATTGATTACTTGGAATCAAGTAACAAATGATTGAGAACTCAAAGAAGGCCAAAAGTTCCAAATTCTAGGTGTTAGACAAAATTTGCACTAAATTTTTCAAAGAAAAAGTGGATGAAGTAAATCTGAGTTCACACGTGTGAAATAGCTTAAAAAAATCAGATTTATCATTTAGAAAGTTTCATCCATTCATAGGATCATAGATCCAAACAATTCTTCTTGGATTGAAGAAAATTGAAAAATAGTCAAAATTTGCTATTTTTGACTCTTACAATAAAAGATCTTAGATAGTACAGCCTTCAAGCATGTAAAACCCTGTTTTTCTTCTTCAACATGTCTCACTTGAATGTCAAGAACTCTCCTTAGGATCCACAAATCCTCTTGAGGTCACTTGCATCACAAACTAGACTTTATTAGCTTCCTATTCATATGCTACATGGATGGAAGAGATGAGAAGTAACATAGCCCCCACTCTATCTCGATTAGAGGCCTCACACGTGCTGCTACAGTAGGCCGTACAGCTCTAAAATCAGAGAAAAAGATATGTTAATAAGTGATGATAAGAGTGGATCTAGTTATCTCAAAGTCAAGTGCTAGTAAGAGGCAAAATTTCATCAACAATGATAAAAAGTCATTCCATTTGATAAAGCAATGATTAGATGTGTATTCTCCTATCAAGCTCTGATACCATGAGAACTTTTTCACACGTGTGAACCAGCTGCAAGTACAAGGATCAAGAAAATGAATGTTTGCACACTAAACTAGCTTCTATTCCAAAAACAAAGAGATGGAAAACATTGGCAAGCTAGTTAGCAAGAAGGCAAGAGCATTCATCACAATCTAACTATCATTACACCTCCAATGAATCAAATGGAAGCTTTACTTGAAGAAGTGTAATCTTGAGGTACAAAGCCACCTTATTTATAATACAAGAGGCCTTCTAGAACTCGTGGAGAGAGAAAGCAACCTAGATGCCACATTGCCCCTACCTCTCTACTAGATGACAAAAAGAGAAATGGATAAGACTTGAGAATCTCTCTTTTTGAGAATCCTTGACCTACAAGAGTAACCTCACATGCTTCTTGATAGGTTCTAGACCTACACATCACTATGGAGACTAAAAATCTACCTTGACTCAACTTGGAAAGTTACTAGACTAGTCTACCTCAAGTTTGGACAAACCCCAGAACTTGAATCTCTAAGTTTAATATCATTTTAATTTTACAATATTTTCACAATTATAAAGATTTTGTATATATCATTCATGTGAGATCCATTCGAAGGCTAATGATGAGAAACATTGATTTGGGAGCAATCTTGGTGTTTTCACTCTCTTAAGCACGTTCTTTGTGGATGGATGCTTAGGATTTTTTAATTTAACTTATGTGCTATTATCAGGTCGTACACTTGTTGTACTTCACATGTGTGAAACCTTTGGATCATTATTTTTTGTTGTTCTTGCTTGGATATATAGAAATTGTCAAGTAGAAGCTAGATTTGGATGCTAGTTTTGATATAGATCAAGATTCCAAGTTACCAATCACTCTTATTGATCTTTTGTAGATCAAATTGAGTCCATTTCTCTAAAATTTTGCAAGTTCCATGTCCTATTTTTTGATATGGCCTCCACTTCTGTTTCCATAGCTGCACGCCACTCCTTGTACTCCTTTGTTTCACCAAAGATTTTTGGTTCTTGAGCCTTGAGCACGGAACTAATTAGGGCTAGATTCATCTCTAACCTTGCAGGAGGTTTTCAATTTCTGCTTGACCTTCTAAGCTTTACCTGTTTGCTAGATTCAGGAGTATCCTCTTTCTTAGCATCACTTGTGACTGATAGGTACCATTTAGGTACTCTCTTAGGGATTTCAACATCAAACTTGCCTTTGTCCATTGGATCTTCCGCATCAAAATCCACTTCCTTCTTGACCTGTACTTTCGCTCCCTCATCAAAAGGTTCAATGATAGTGAAGAATAGTAAAAATATCTTTCTATGTTCACTTTGGAGGCTATGCTCATGTTATTTTCATTGTACACTAGCGAAGTGTGCCCGTCAGTGACGGACGGGAGCAGACGACATCTATGTGATGGCCGATTATTAGAATGGTAGCCAATGGGTTAGGAAGAAAGCTGATGGTCGTTGACGGGGGTGGCCGATGTATGTGTGTGTACGTACGTGACCGAAGTGTGTCCGCCGATGGCGAGTGGCCAATGAGGTGTGTGTGTTTTGCGTGCGCACGCGTGGGGGGGAGAGAGAGAGAGAGAGAGAGAGAGAGAGAGAGCTCGCACATCTCGCATCTCAAATATCTCACATATCTCGCATACTTAGAGAGAGAGGCCGAGAGAGACCTTGGGAACCTTTGCATATCTCGCACATCTCGCAGTCAGAGAGAGGCTGAGAGAGACCTTCGGTACCTTCGCATATCTCGCAACCGTTGCCAAAAAAAAAAATATTGAGGAAAAATGTGGTTTTTGAGCAGTGTGAGCGGCCCAGGAACACTAAAGTTTTAATATATAGATAGCGAAATGTGCTCATCGATGACGGGCGGCCGATGGTGTCTATGTGTGTGGGCGGGGGCGGGGGGGCGGAGAGAGAGAGAGAGAGAGAGAGAGAGAGAGAGAGAGAGAGAGAGAGGTCTCCTCCCTTGCACGCGTCCATGCAACCTCCCCACATGCGCTGCCTTTGCCCTCCCTGCGCCCCCTCCCCACGCCCACCCCCTACACCCTCCCAATGTGCTCTCGAGGTGTGCCCTTCCCTCGCGCCCTCCCTACTCCCTTGCTACGCCCTCCCATTTTTCTTGAAAAATTGGGCTTGCAAAATGAAAAAAATGCAAGCCCAAATCGCTTACCTTTCCACTGGGTTTGTGGGGGGGGGGGGGTTCACCATTTTACCCGGTGGAAAGGCCACTAAAAAAACAAACAAGATAGTCACAAATATAATATGATAGTTTGGGCAATAATAAAATGTGATTAGGGCAACACTAGTGAATCTAAGTGGATAATAAAAGATAAAGTGACAATGCCACCGCCAAGATACTTGGTGAACAAAAACGTGACTCGTGAATACAGTCTACATACATACACCATTGCCCCCAGTCCTAAATCTCTACCTCTTCTAGATTTGATTAGTATGTATTCATGTATGGTAATGGCATCAGATAGATCTCAGCTCAACCAAAACACTTCGTGAAGCTTCTTCATCAATGAAATGAGTCTTGTGATACCAAAGTATATTTACTCAGTCGTGATGAGATGACACTCCTCGCAGCAAAGAAACTTAATTATGAGGATAAGCACATTTCGTGGTACCTGTACAAGCCATACAAAACTTTTAAGCAATATACTATTAAAAAAAGTTACACTTATAATGCTTAAAATTAACATGTTGATAAACGCAAATGAAATACCAGAAAGTTCAAGTCAATGTATAAAGCAGAGATCAAATGCAGCATAAATAGATTGAAAAATATATCAAGCACCTGCCACTGGAAGAAGCATTAATCAGTAAAAATCTGGTTGAATGAAAGAACCAGCAGAGATAGCATGTTTTTGGTGCATAAAAAAAAGACAAAATAAAAAAAATTCACTTAGATTTACAACACCACATACTCACTTCATATGCAATTCAACGCACTGCTCATTGTTCCCTGACCCTCATCCTTTTGAAGGAAGACAAATAAAGATTTACAATCTAGAGATAAACAGTGTTAAAGCAAATGTACACTTTGACTACTCTAGATGAGAAATCCAATGAAAAACAGTAGGGGTGATGCCTCTTCAGATCCTACGATCATGTATCTTGCTGCGGTGGAGACTCACAAGCAACACGCATCCATGGATGATCGAATTTGGAGGCAGCTGCCTGAAGGTTGCATTGACAGGATCCTTGCAAGACATCCACTTCCCAACATTTTCCGCTTTAGAGCTGTTTGCAAAAGATGGAATTCCTTCATCTTCTCTGATGCCTTCTTCTGCTTGCAGTTAGAGATTACTTCCAGACTACACATTTTTTTGCCCTGCACCCACGGCCGAGTGGCTTGCATCTACAGCTTCATCTCGTAGCAATGGCACTTCCTAGTTCTGCCAGAAATCAATCTTCTCATCTCAATTGCACCAGTCTCGGTAGTCTACGACAACCTAGTCGCCAAATGCACAACCCTCTTTGTATGCAATCCCTTCACAAAAACACTCAGAAATATTCCTGCCATGCAGCGAATCCACCTCATTCACAAAGTCAGCATGACAGCAGATCCATCCACAAATTCCTACAAAATCATGGTGGCAGGTGAAGACAAAGATCCTTTCACAAATCCTCACACTTACAACCTCTTCAAAGAAATCTGCCACTCCGTATCAGATTCATGGACACCGCCAGAAGCCAAGTTTGGATCAGCAGACCCAGGAGTCTGGTGCAGCGCAATGTTCTACTGCATCACCGAGATGCCATATGGTGTGGTGATTTTTGATCTGAAGAGAGAGCAATGGGAAGAAGTGAGCCTTCCTGCCTGAGCTCTCCATCTCTATTAGAGCACCAAGGCCGCTTGTTGATGGTAGGGAGAGTGCTTTTGATGGCGCATGGTTAGGGGATCGTCAAGGCTCGTCCGATTGTCGAGATCGCACCACGCATATTCTTCTTCTTCCTCCTGCTCTGCTGCGCTCGCCATAGCTCGTTGCTCACGCGCGCGCTCTCTATGACTCTCTCTGACTCTCTCTCTCTCCGAAAAATTCAAAAAAAAGAGGGTTCACGGGCACGGCCGTCACGCGTTAGCGGCACCGTGAGCTCCCGCGAAACACTATTTTTTTAATTAATATAAATATTTGAGATATGTGAATTAAGCACATAACCTTGTAAAATAGGTCAAGTTTGTGTTAAGTAGATTTAAATGTATTGGCATGCAAAATGTTACATGACATGCAAAGTTAGGTAAAATGTAACTAGTAAAATTTTACACGTCTAGTTTATCTAGGAAAAAGATATGCAATTTTTGCCACATCATGCATGTAAATTTTGGATGAGAATTGAGATTTCTCTCTCTACACGAGTTTTTTTTGTTATATACTCTCTCTCTACTAGAGAGCAAGCAAATTTTTCCATAGTAAGCACTTAGAAATACTTTTGGACATGATCTCCCATAGTGACTACTTAGTTTTTTTAGCCTATGATATGCTATTGTGCTCTTGTCTTGAATTGTCATGCTAATTTGTTGTTCGATCATTCATGTGCAATCACAACACCTCATAAGATCCATCAAAGGTGTGTTAAGAAGTGTACACATGCCAAAACTTCACATGGTATCAGAGTTTCACTGAGGTCAGTATGCATTCATAGCTTGCTCAATTCTTGAGAGGAATTGCTTGAAGAATACAATCTCGATTGCAATCAAACCAATTTTGGACTGTAGGTGGATCAAATCAAGTCTGATTTGCTTCAAAAGAGATCTGTATGGACCAGAGATTTCGCACGTGTGAGATCAGCATATTTCAATTAGGAGGCATATCTCAAGGATTGATCCAATTTTGGTGTTTGATAGCTTGTTAGAGAGGTGTTGAAGTGTAGAATGTGTTGCTTTTGTTTCTGATTCAATTTGATTTGATTTAGACAGAAATAGGCAATCAAAGAGGTATGGAATGCACCCCATCTTGAGGGATATGCCAAAGAGAGCACACATCTATTCAATCTCATCAAAATGTTCATTTTGTGTTGTCAATCAAAGGTAGAATTGGTAGACGAGTTTTTTGAGGTCATAGCCACATCATTTCACAAAAATGTGTTGTGTTTGAGTTGTATGTGAGATCCTATAGTGTTTTCATCTTTTGAAACTCGTGGAAGAAGTTGACATCAAACTTGTTAGTGCTTCATCATTAGATAGAGGCAAGATCTAAATTCAAGTTGATTGATCCTCTGTTGTGAGCTAGATCTCACATATATTGTTGCAAGATTTCAATAGGTTGGATAACATTCCAAGTGACATCCTATATTGAGAGAGTAGCGACACATTCAATTCCACTTTTTTGTCATTACTAGAAAATCTCTCAAAGAGAACATGACATTCTTGGGTTCATTTGTCTTGGAACATGGTGAGAGGTTAACATCTTCCAATTATGCTATATGGAATATAAGAATAGAATCATTATTGGTTCTTCAAGATGTAATGGACATTGTGTCTGGAGTTGAAGTTGAACCTGAAGCTCCTAATCAAGCTCAAGAGTTCAAGAAGAGATCCAAGATTGCTCGTCATTTTATTGAAATGAATGTGTCTAATGAAGTGTGGCAAGAAAGACCAGTACGCATCAAATTTTTTCCATAAAAGGAACTAGTTAAAGCAAGCTAACTTACTAATGAGGAAGAGTGTGAGGGTAATGAGAGTGATAGGGAGGATTCTTTAATGATGTCAAGTTTTTCATCTTTCCCTTTCAAAAGTGAAGAAGTATAGTGGATAGATAGTGGGGCTAGTTCTCATATGTCTAGTTCTAGGAATTCTTTCACAAGTCTCATGCTTTATGTAGGTACAAAAGGATCAATCTATACTGCAAATGATGTTGAGTGTAGAATTGAAGGGATAGGTAGTATTTCATTGAATGAATCATAATCAAAGACTTTGTGTTTGCATGATGTACTTTATGTACCTAAACTAACCAAGAACCTCATTAGTGTAGGACAATTGTTTGATAGTGGTTTGGATGTCAAATTTCATGTTGACAAATGTGTAATCTCGAGGGAGAATGAGGTGATGAGGATCTAGATTTGGAAAGCTTTACAAGCTAGATCCTAGAGAGAATGCTAATGTATGTGATGTTGCTTATGAGACCAAGGTTCATCAAGAAGATATACGACATAAAAGGTTGGGCCATCCCAACTTCAAAGCCATGCTATCAATGGTCAAGGAAAAGCAATTGGATTACCAAAGTCTATGGCAAAGGAGCTGCAATCTTGTGAAGCATGTGTTTTGGCCAAAGCTCATAGATGAGCTTTTTCAAGATCCAGCATCAAGACTCATCAACTACTTGAGCTTGTGCATTTAAATGTTCACTTCTCTTCTTCCAAAAGCAAAGGAGGAACAATATGTTTTGTTTCCATAGATGATTACACAAGATTTTCTTGGATTTATCTTCTATATTCTAAAGCCATGGTTTTTGATGTCTTTCTTACATTCAAAGCATATGTTGAAAAGCAGTTTTCTATCAAACTAAAAGCTTTGAGATGTGATAGTGGAGGTGAATATACCTCTAATAAGTTGAATGACTATTGTGATCAAGAGGGAATACAAAGAGAGTCTTCATGTTCTTATACTCCTCAACAAAATGGAGTTGCTGAAAGAAAAAATAGAACACTTTGTGAATGTGCAAAAGCCATTAGGCTAGAAGAATCTCTACCCAAGGAATTTTGGGGAGAAGTAGTTGCATGTGCCAATTATCTTTGTAATAGGCTTCCAAATCTTACTATAGAAGGAAGAACACCATATGAAATGTTGTATAAATAAAAGTCTAAGGTAGATCATCTTAGGATTTTTGGTTGTTTATGTGCATGTTCCTTTAGAGACTAGGAAAAGAGATGACCCTAGTGCTATTAAAGGCATTTTTGTTGGATATGCATCTTTTAAGGATTCATATAAATTTTATGTTCCCTCTACTAAAAAGAATGTTGTAAGTAGAGATGTGATCTTCCATGAAGATCAAAAGTATAACTTGGATGAGGCAAAGATCAAGGAATCTCATGCAGGATCTACTACTGTGAAAGATTGAACTAGTTTAATCATATTTGCTACATTTCTATATTTGGCAAATTGAGGCCAACTTTATATTAGACTTAGAGTTTGACTTTTCTAAGTTCATTAGTCTAAATTTCATTTGAATAAATACTTTTTGAAAGTGTGGAAAAGTTAGAAGTTGAGTTTGAGTAGATTCAAATTTAAATGTTGGGTACATTGAATCTAGACCCAAAAATAGTAGGGTTTACATTTTGGAGGGAAAGCCAAGTGGCCAAATAGGGTTTGGACCTATGAAAGGATGTAACTCATGGAGAGACATATCTTCTCTCTTATCTATCTCATTTCATGCTTATACATGGTTCTCTTGGGTTCTGCTATCCATTGGTGCACTTTACTTGTGATTGCTTGCAATTCTATGTGTAGAATGATTTATATTTGTTATTTTTGGATCCATACGTGTGAAATACAGTAGCTTGCTGGTTTTGTATGGACAGAAACAGTACTTTATGATTTGGTTCATGTTTGATCAAGTTCTATTAGAGTTTGCATCTCATTCATAGAGTAGATGCTGATTTTTCTACATTGGCAAGATTGTTGACTTGTTCTTTCTAAACCCAAGATCAGTTTATGGATTTGGATCATCATTGATATGAAATCTTTCACATGGAATCAGAGCTTTTGTTTCAGGTTATGAAGGAGAAAATCATATCTATCAATGATTTGGTGAAGATATCAAGGCTAGAGCATGCTAGAGAGAATTCTACACCAAAATTGAGTTTCTTGCATTTGTAGATTGGATCTTTTGTAAATCAAAATCCTATATAGGTTTATAAACTTGATCAATTCCAATTTTTGAATTCACATACTAGATTTGGCCAGTTTTTGGATCATTGGATCAGCCTAAGTGGTGGCTAATAGATTGTATATCATAATTTCAGCATTTGCATGTAGATTTGGAATAATCAATTTTTTGTGATTTTGTCAAAACCCTAATCTTGATTGGATGTCTAGAAAGTGAGATTGATGGACTTCATTTGAATGTGTTTCAATCTTAGGAAGTGGCAAGAGTCATTATATTGAGGATAGATCATAGGTTGATCAAGATTTCATGATTCTATGTGTTGATTTGCTTGGTATAAGTGCTAGAAGAGAATTTTTGAGAAGTTTCAAATATTTGTGATTTTTTTTAAAACATTTGTTGTTGTTCAAAGGAGTTCTTTGTGCATTGAAATAAATTGAAAGAGAAGATCAGGTCATTGCTAAATGGCAACATCAAGTGGAGTCATGTTGGAAGCCAATGATAGGCTTACCTCAAGTAACTATTCATTGTGAAAGGTGAGGATGGAATCACATCTTGAGATGAATGATATTTTAGATATTGTTGTAGGTTTGGAGAAGAGGCCAGCAACACAACAAGATAAAATGAGGTATGATAAGAGGGCCAAAAGGGCTCTACACATGATCAAGATGAATGTTACCAATGAGCTTCTCAAGGAAGTTGGTAAGTGTACTTCATCAAGTGAGACTGGGGATTCATTGAAGAAGCTTTATGAATCCAAGTCTACTTCTAGATTGTTGACTCTAAGAAGGAAAATCTTTTCTTCTTTTCAAAATAATGAAGAAAGTCCAAGTACTTTATTTTGAGGATGAATGCATTGAATGATGAGTTGGCTTGCATTGATGAGAGCATTAAGGAAGGAGAGCTTTTTCAGGTTATTTGTAATGGATTGTAGGAATCTCATGCTAACATTGTTCAAAGTATTGATATTCAAAAGACTTTGCCAAGTTTGATGGACCTTCAAGAGATCTTGATCAATGAAGAATATAGGCTTCAAGCAAGAAGTGAATCTACATTGACACTTCAAGAGGAGACTATGTTCACAAATGGCAAATTTAAGGGCAAAAGCAAAAGTAAGTGGTCTAAAGGGCAAGATCAAGTGGATGCTTCTTCAATTGGCAAAAAGAAGGATAGATCAAAGCACAAGTGCTTATATTGTGACATCAAAGGACAGTTTGCAAGTGAGTGCTACAAGAAGAAGAGAGATCAAGAAAACAAGCAAGGTAATCTTACTCTTGATGAGGATGGTTTGGATCTTCAAGATGCAAATGATGATGCTTTTGTGATTTCTTCATGTATGTTTGTTGATGGAGATCTAGATCCTTGGTGGATTGATGGTGGAGCAAGTTCACACATGACTTTTTACAAAGAGCACTTCAATTCTTTGTTGGCATATGGAGATGACAAGAGGGTGATCTACACGGCCAATGATGGTGAGTGTGCAATCAAAGGGATTGGCACAATTCCTATTTCTCTCTCTACAAATAGGAATGTTCATTTGGAGGATGTCTTGTTTATTCCATCTATTAGCAAAAATTTGCTTAGTGTGAGAGTCAATTGCTAAGTAAAGTCCTCAAGGTTGAGTTTGATGGAGATGCTTGTATGATAAAAAAGAAGGATGTCTTGATTGGAAAAGGTAAAAGGCAAGGGAATTGTTCAAACTAGATGCTTGTGTTGTTGCTAACCAAATTGGATGTGTTGCAAGAGAGCAAATACCTATTTAAGAGGTTTGGCATAAAAGGATGAGACACCTCAACTTCAAGTCATTGGAGGTAATGGTAAGAAAGATGGTTGTGATAGGTCTTCCAAGTTTTTTTAAGTGGCATCAATCATGTTTGTGAGTCTTGTGCTTTTTCTAAGTCACATAGGCCACCTTATGCTTGTCAATAATCAGATAAGCAACATCTAGCATTCACCATAAGCAATCACCAGAGAAGGCGGAAGAAAAACATGCACTCTCACTCAACACTCTATCACACTAAGTTGCATACTGAATGTAAAATGTACAAATAAACCCTGAACCTTGATAGAGAGAGAAAACCTAGGAGTAAACTACTAGACTAGCCTATGGCTAGTTACAACTGGTAGTAGTTGTCAATAATAAAGTACATCATGAATAGTAACTAAGAATTGTAACAATGAAGTCTATCATTGATTTCTAACACTATCCCTCAATGATAAAATTACATTCTTCTATTCCTAGTAGAGTATAAAACTTTTCAAATTTACATCTACCTAATGACTTAGTAAAAATCTGTTACTTGATCGTCAGATTTATAAAACCAAGATCAATGGCTCCATCAAGGATTTTCTCTCATAAAATGATAATGTATTTCGATGTGCTTGGTTCGAGCATGTAAAACTAGATTTTTGGCAAGGTGAATGCAGCTTTGATTGTCGCAAGATATAGTAGTTGCATCCACCTGTGGTTAACCTAAATCCACAAGCAATCTTCATAACCATACAACATCTTGTGTAGCATTGTTGAGTGCTCGATATTCAACTTCCATCGAGGATAAGACTATATAGGTTGCTTTTTGCTACTCCATGAAACTGCAGTTGTACCATAACTGAATGTATGACCACTGGTAGATCTTCTGTCATCAATATGACCTGCCCATCGACATTTGTATAATCTACCAGCACTTTAGGTTGATCATACGTCAAATCAAAATTCAATGTCCCTCTCCAATGTGCTTGACTAGGATCTTGCATAAATTGACTAACAACACCAACAGCATAAGTGTGTGTTTCAAATAAATCAAACTACCCAAGCATCCACTTTCTCAGATTCATCATATGCAGTAAGCTTCGTGTTGACATCCATAGGTGTTCTCAAAGGCTTACAATCTTGCATATTGAACTTATAAATCAAATCTCGTGCATATTTGCTTTGTGTAAAAAAAAAAACATCTTCCTTTTGTCGTACTTCAATGCCAAGACAATAGTGCATCAATCCTAGATCGCTCATGTCAAAAGCATTGGAAAGATCTGATTTGATTTCATCAATTAAGCTCTCATTACTTCCTATAATAATCAAATCATCCACGTACAACATAATGAATACTTTATCTGAATCTTGTCTTAGAATGTAAAAATTAGAATCAGTATCACTCTTTACCATTCCCCTTCACTTGAAGTGTTCATCAATGCAAGAGTACCACGCCCGTGGTGCTTGCTTCAATCCATAAATAGCCTTGTTGATCTTACAAACAAGATGCTCTCTCCCTGGCTCAACAAATCCTTGAGGTTGTACTAAGTACACCTCTCCAGTACCCCATTAAGAAAAGTAGGTTTAATGTCCATTTGCTGGATCTTCCAACCATAGAAAGTAGAAATAGCAATGACAGAACATATAGTTACCATCTTAGCTATGGGTGCGAAGGTTTTTTCAAAATCAATACCTTCATGTTGCTCAAATCCTCTCACAACCAACCATGCTTTGTACTTGTTGAGTTGCCCATCAGCTCCATATTTGATCTTGTATATCCATTTGCAAGTGATAGGTGTCTTACCATCAGGTAGCTCAACCAAGTTCCATGTCCTATTTTTTGATATAGCTTCAATTTCTGTTTCCATAGCTTCACGCCACTCCTCGTGCTCCTTTGCTTTATCAAAAGTTTTTGGTTCTTGAGCCTTGAGCACAAAACCCATTAGGGCTAGATTCATCTGTAATTTTGTAGGAGGTTTTCACAAACATCTAATGTGAATCACTCAAACTATTCAATGTCAATTGCACAATCTCACGGTCCTGAACTCGCTCTCCAACGATGACTAATTGTTCATGGATCTCCTTTACCTTCAATAGGTGATCGACAATGGTTGCACCATCATCCATTCATAATGTGTGCAGCTTCGTCTTCAAGAATAGCACTCGAGATGTGTTTGTGGTCTCAAACAATGTCTTCAATGTATCACATGCTTCTTTTTGTCCTTCTGAATCCAAAATGTAGGGAATAATTGCATCTCTAACTGAAAGTTGATGACATTTTGTGTTTTTCGTTTTCTCTTGTCAAATGCTCGCTGATCTTCTTCAATCACAAGCCTTGTCTCTTCACCTATCACGATCTCCCATAGCTCATTTTCATCAAAATGTTTTTTCGTTTGAATTTCCAAACTGCATAGTTGTCGGCTCCTTCCAATTTGCTTGACTCATTGAGGACGCTCTCGCTTAGAGTTTTCATTACTGGATAGATGAGTCCAAATTGCAGAAAAATGGCTCAGTTTGAGCACACAACTTGTCTCCAAATTGTACACCTAATATCGGTCCAGCACGCGGTTGTACTACCTCTCGGGACCTTCTTGGGCTTGTGTCCATTGATCCGATATTGGTACGGATATGCAATATCGGTTCGGTGCGCGGGTGTACAACTGCTCAGGAATTCCTTTAGCTCACGCACGTTGATCCAATATCAGTACGGATCAAGATGAAAAGTAGAGGGAATATAAGAATGTGAAAAGTATGAAGCCTCATAAACTCTGAATGGCAACACTAGACATTGTCTAGTGTGATCTGCAGTCCTCAAATAGACAAATGAGATATTTATTGGCAAACCTCTCTCACAAATGGCACTTTTCACAAAAGATAAGAAGTATTAAGATCAGTATATGAATTTGGATCATCATTGATATGAAATCTTTCACATCTACTATTATAAATCTTGATGCTATTCAATGATGAAATCTTCATGCTCTGATACCACTGATGGAATCTTTGTGGTCTGATACCACTGATGTGATCCGCTAGACCAGGAGGCGCTCTGATACCACTGATGTGAATCAGACAATTCTGGCTCAGACGACGATTCCAATGTATAGCTCAAATGGAGCCAATCTATCGGACAAAGCTATTGTCTTAAACCACGATCAGTCATCCACCGAACAGCAGATAGCTACTACTAATCTGACAATGAATTTATGAATAGCAGATAATGTCTAGTGACAGCAAAAATATATCTACTGATAAATTGAACAAGCATCACACCATTCAAAGATTGCACATTGAGCAGAAAACTATAACTCGTTTGTACTATCCAAAATCGAGTATACAAACAATGAATTTCTTTTGAGCATTGTCTGTTTCCTAGATCAGCACGTCAGCGTAAGAGAGGTGTTCTCTCTAGCGAATGAATGAGCTACTGCTAGAACTATCTTACTTTCTTGATACGCACCTCTTTGAGTGTTGCGTTCAGGTCTCTCGTTGTCATCTATGCATGTCTATCCAATACATATATCATACTGGATTTGATCACAAGATTTGATTAGCTAAGTTTAACTACGTCTTTGTTAACGTTGTATGGCATGGATCGTGATAGTTTGAAAAACTTCACGCCCGAGTAGCTGAGGTCCAATAGTTCGTCATCCATGCCCGATAGCTCGTCTTGACCTTGGCTTGCATATGGATACCCCGAAGTGTCGGCCTGACCCGAAGTGTCGGCTTTCTGAGTATGTGACGAAAAAGCCAAAAATTTTGAAGGTCGATTAAAACAAAGTCTTGGGTCAAATTAGACCTACTGTTGCATTTTTATCAATAGTGCAAAAAACGCGAACTGTGCAACAAACAACTCAAATATGCAGCAATCTAAGTAGAAACTTAATGTTGTTTCAGATCTCTCTTAAGGCGTGTATTTTCCTAATTCCCAAGCTGGCTCTCTGCCTTTTGAACATTGCCTTATCCAATGCCTTTGTAAAGATATCAGCTACTATGTGCTTCATTGGTATGAAGACGATCTTCAGCTCGTCATTCTCAACCTAATTCCTAAGCAAGTGATACTTGATGGTGTTGTGTTTTGTTCTGGAATGAAACACTGGGTCTTTTGTTAGATGAATAGTGGATGTATTGTCCATATACAAGATCAACGGTTCATCGTTGCTCTGTCCTAGTCCACCTAGGAACTGTTTGAGCCATGTCATCTCATTAGTCATCATGGTTGTAGCAACATATTCTGCCTCATAGGATGATTGGGCAGTTATTGTCTACTTGCAGCTGATCCAGATAACAACTGCATCAGTTGCTATGGTGCATCCTCCTGAGATGCTTTTACTATCATCTTTTAGGGACGCCTAGCTTGCATCACTGTGGATTCAATCTTGAATAGGCCATAGTCCTTTGTGTTCTGCAAGTATTGTAGAAGTGAATGCCTCGATAAAATACTTGTCATTTGTATGAACTAGGGACATTGATGAGTCCAAAAAGAGAGCAATGCCTTTCGGGGCTTGACGATGGCAAGGTTTAGGTCTATCATAGGAAACGATTCTGATGGTAGCCAAGGAGGTGGTGTTCACACGCACTTGGTGCGTGGTGTGAAGAATTTCAGATCATTCAAGATCCAATCCATGTCCCTGATCTCTGGTTACAATAAGGAGCAAACCAACAATCCTGCCAATGTAGAAAAATCAGCATCTACATACAAAATGAGATGAAAACTTAAAGAGATACAATATCAAACATGAACCAAAATATAAAATATGGTTGATGTCCATACAATTACAGTACCCTACTGTATTTCACATGTGTGGAACCAAAAATAGCAATAAATGATCATTCTACACATAGAATTGCAAGATAACATCATGAGAGAGAGTGCACCAATGAGTAGTAGAACCCAAAGAGAACCATGTATAATGATAAAATGAGAGAGAGCAGAGAGAAGATGTGTCTCTCCATGAGTTACAATCTTTTATAATAGGTCCAAATGTTGAATTCACACGTGTGAGACGTCCTACACATGTACTTTTGATCTCCTAAGCCCAATAATACCATAAAGATCAGACTAGCATTGATTGACAATAGGAAAGCTGATCATACAAGAAATATTATTGTGTTACAAGCAAGATCTGTCAACAAAACATGAAACTAAGCACAATAAATGCCTCAACTTGGCTAGAGAGAGAAAATAAAAGTACAAACTCGAGTAGAGAGAGAGGGCACAAAGAGCTTAGTCTTTAAATTTGCATTACACACAAATTTCATCATCTTCTCAATGAGAGTACATCACATATATATAGATCCATGGACTCTTCTCCTACTTTGAGTTGAATTGGAGTTATGAATCCACCTCTCAAGCTATCTAGACTTATTCAAGACACCTCACTATGTCTAATTGTGCCACCTAGTCTTTTCATGCATTAAATGTGGCATGCAAAGTACAAATGGCAATTCCTATGGTAGCTCGAGTTTCTACTTCTACCTACCTTGAATATTTTATTCTAAGATGGGTCTTTACTAAGCCAAAAGAGCTCAATTCATCTTTGGCATTTTTAGGACCCCTACTTACAACATTAGATAGATTTTTCCAATATTTTGACACCAAACCCTATTTGCCCACTTGGCTTTCCCTCCAAAATGTAAACCCTACTATTTTTGGGTCTAGATTCAATGTACCCAAAGTTCAAATTTGAATCTCTCTCAAACTCAACTACCAACTTTCCCACACTTTCAAAAAGTGTTTATTGAATGTATTTTAAACTAATATACCTTCAAAAAGTTTATCTCTAAGTCTAAAGTGAGTTTTGGCCTCATATTGACAATTTAACAAAATATGACTAAACTAGACTAAACTAGTTGAGATCTCTCACACTCCCTCTTCAACTAGTTTTGGCATAGTTTTAGCCATACGACTTTGATCCAACTTTAGAATGATCTCCATCCTACGTATAGATCCCCTTTCTAAAGTTCTAAAGTATCTTTCATAATTGATATAGAGAATAGTGTCCAAATTGGATGCTTCACTATTTCTTACATCAATTTTACACATCAAGATATAACTAGAATATGAAGAACCAAATAGAATGTGAATGAAATGATTCCTCCATGTTTCAAACTTTGAACTCTCTGAAAAATTATAGCAACCAAACCAGAAATGTGAATGATGACCATTTGCTTGCTTGTCTCCGCCAACTTTGTCCTTTCTTGATATGTCTCCACCATCTCCATCTTGCCACAAGATATCATCAAACCTTGAAAATTCATGAGTAGGTGAGTACATAAATGATACAGATCCAGCACCACATGACTCCTTCAACCAAGTAGGTTGCACTAGTTCATCTTCAAGATCTACTTGACACAAGAAAATGACCATGAATTCACCAAAAATTGACAATCTCCAAGTATTGGCACCAAGTAGCTCAACACTTGAGAATTAGACATGGATGAGTGATATAATGAACCTCCAATAGCTTCATTTCCATCAGCAAAACCATCCAAGAATGCTAGTACAACTCCAACAACAAGATATTGCAAGACAATGTAGCTAGTTTGTCCATATCTTGACAATTTGCACACATTCATATGAAATAGCTCAAACATGAGATAGAACAAGTAAAGTAAACTTGAACAACACTTCATTGCTGCTCCTTTGACCTTACTTGAGTCTTCAATAAGCTGCAAAAACAGATCCAAAACATCTTTGCCAATTACCTCTCCTTTGATGCTCTTGACTAGTTCCAAATTGTCAACTTTCTTTTTGCCTTGTTGAAGCCCTTTGAGATCAACCTCTTGATCATCAAAGTCATTGAACAAACTTTGTTTTCCATATCCATTACTTGATTTTCCAGCATGACAAAATGCCCTTTGATTCCACAATAAAAGCATTTCAACTTAGACTTATCTTTCTTTTTGCCAAAAGAGGGAGTCTCACCTTGATCTTGCCCATTAGACCACTTGCCTTTGCCTTTGAATTTGCCTTTGATGAACATAGCCTCCTCTTCATAATGAGATGTCGATGTAGATCCACCTCCTCTTGATTGAAGCCTATAATCCTCATTCACCAAGATCTCTTGCAAATCCACAATACTTGGCAAAGTCTTTTGAATAGCAAGCTTTGAACAAGATTAGCATGATAATCCAACAAGCCATTAAGTATAACTTGAACAAGTTCTACCAACTTCCTTGAGAAGCTCATTGGTAACGTTCATCTTAATCATGTGTAGAGTCTTCTTTGCTCTCTTGTCATACCTCACTTGATCTTCAGGTGTTTGAGGCCTCTCCTCCACACCTGCAACAACCTCCATCAACTCATTCATCTCCAATAAGGACTCCATCCTCACCTTCCAAGTAGAATAGTTGATTGAGGTAAGCCTATCATTGCTCTCCAACATATAGCCACCACTTGTAGCCATGTTGCAATGACCTGATCTTCTTCTTCCAACCTGTTCCAATGCACAAAGCACTCTCTTGAATGTCAACAAATGAACGCAAGAAGAAATCACAAAGATATGGAATCTCTCACATCTCTTCTAACACTTCTATCTAGAAAATCAACACATAGAATAGAAAATTTTTGATCAACCTATGATCTATCTTCAATTTAATGATTCTTGTCACTTCCTAAGATTGAAACACACTCAAATGAAGTTCAGTAACCTCACAAACTAGAGATCCAATCAAAATTAAGGTTTTGACAAAATTACAAAAAATTGAAAATCTCAAATTCTACACAAAGAAAATCATGTATAGTGATGAATTGAGAGAGAGAAGAGAGAAGATGTGTCTCTCCATGAGTTACATCCTTTTATAATAGGTCCAGACCCTATTTGGCCGGAATCAGTGGGCATGTAGTAGATCTAGGTGGGAAGAAGGGACGTCGCGTCGGTCAAAAAATTTGGGTGGTATCAATCTCGTCGGAGGGGTTGAATGGCTAGTTGTCGGGGTTGGTGGAGGATGCCATGCTGGTAGGTGAGGTTTGGTAAGGTGACGAGTAGAAAAAGTGGATTAAATGACATAAAAAGAGAAAAATGAGAAAATATTGGATATCGGGTGAATAAGGGTGGAACAAAGAGGAATGGTGGGTGGTAGAATGTGCTGAGGATTCTGTATATAAAGTTTGAGAGCGTTTGGATATAGTTGAAAAATTTGATAGAAAATCGGCAAGAGCTCCGCTAGATGAAGTGACAAATGACTTGAATTTTCTACTTATATAGAGGAAAAATAGAGTGCATATTAGGAGAAGTGCACTTTCCACAATTCAGTTTCATACCAAATTTTGCAGGGACCTTCTTCACAATTTTCTAAGACCCCAGAGAAATTGGCGTGATTTCAGAAGCTGTTTTGCTTGTCATGCAAGAGTTCTGAAGGTCATGCGAGAGTTGTTCACGGCTCCATGGCTGAAGATTTCCTTAATGCAATACAGGCCTTCACTTGTGAACCTCAATTTTTTCTTGATTGTCTTGGTCTTATACATTAGGACCACATCTCCGACATGAAGATCTTTCTTGTGTAACCGACGATCATGCCATGCCTTGCGATGTGCTTTCTCCGCTGCCAATGCATGCACAACTAGTAGACATGTTTCACAAAGTTTGTGTAGAGCTTCATGGCATAGTTATAGAGATTTGGACTCATCAAGATGTTGTGTGGTGGTGGAAACTGTTACATACCTATGTAACTAGCAAAACTTCAGACCCCTATTGGTCCATTTGTTGGGGGCTAAATGGCAAGTTACCCTTGTATAAGAATCACCTTTAGGATTAAGGGTATGTGCCTTTGGATAAGGGCAGACAAGTGACTATACCTTGGTCGGAGTTATGGATTCATGTGACCCTTGGATAAGGATACCCTTAGGATTAAGGATAGGTGTCTTAGATTAAGGTACTAGTGTCATTGGTTAAGGGCAGGTAGGTGTCTATGCCTTGGATGGAGGTATGGAACCTAGAGAGGTGTCAGAAAGTCATTGGATGACTATTTTTCTAAACCTTGGGCCTCAACCTTGAACCATATCACTTTAATGGTCTAGGACCAAAGTATACATGCACAACTTGGGCATTGAGACCTAGTAGGAGGGTGCACTTCCAATGGCTCCAATGAGTTCCCAACTCCCACAAGAAAGGCATTAAAAGAGTCATAGGTTATGGAAAGAGTCTCTTGACTTTCCATAAGCCTATGGAGGTTCTTGAAGGTCCTTTAACTCCCCTAGGCTTCTCTCTCTCTCATTGGATGGGCATGGAACTCCATAGTGCACTGGAGGGGTCCATGGGCCATCTATATGAGGGTAGTAGGGCTCCCATTGGGGGAGAGAGAGAGAGAGGGAGAGAGAGAGAGAGAGAGAGAGAGAGAGAGAGAGAGAGAGAGAGATCTTGCTTTGCTTTGCTTATGCTCTAGTGTTGCTACTAGTGTGTAGAGAGTACTTTCTTGTGTGTAGTATGCTTAGGGTTTGGATCTTGTTTATGGTATGGGACATAAGTAGGGTTTAGATCTTGAGTATGCTATAGTCTGTTGTGGTATGCTTGTGATTTGTTTATGGTTAGCAAGGGGGTGCTAGATAGGTCTTGCTTGGAGCTTAGATCTAGCTATGGTTGGGTGGTGGTAAACACTTAGAATTATTTCTATTGTTTATCTCTCATAGTGAGGACTTAATTTTTTGAGTCTGTGGTATGTCATTGTGCTCTTGCCTTGGATTTTTCTAGTGATATGTTCTTTGATCATTCATGTGCAATCACAACACCTCATTAAGATCCTTCACAATTTTTTTTGAAAATTTTAACACTCATCAAAAATTAGCTTGGTAAATCTAGTATATGTGAAGAATTTCAGCTCATTAAGATCCAAAATATCCCTTTCATCTTTGGTTAGAAAACAAGTAACTCACCAATCTTGCCAATGTAGAAAAATCAACATCTACACTATGAATGAGATACAAACTCTATTAGATCTTGATCAAACATCAATTAAAACATAAACTAATGTTGTTGTCTATACAAAAATAGTAAGCTACTGTATTTCACATTCGTGAATCTAAAAATATCATTTGATGAGCATTCTACACAAAATTATTGTTGAAAAATCATCTATCTTGACTTTAGACTTGCTACAAATTTTTTACTATGCAAGTATGTTGTTTCATAAATGTAAATGCCAAATTTGGCCAAGCTGGAACTCGAGCTATATGGATTTATCATATCTAGTTGATAGAATACAACTTGCATATAGATTGTAGACTTAGAAATAACATTAATATGCTTGTAGAAACTCGTGGCATATCAAATGCATTTATTGTAAGTGATCCATAGTGACATGCAAGGCATGCACAAAGTAAAATGGACGCATGCATGATGATTTATACAATTCTAGTTAGAAATAGGACACTGGTAAACGTAGGTAGAGATACATGCAGGAAATGTGACAAATGTCACTTAGACTCTAGTTTTCACTTTAGATGTGATTGAGAGGTGGATGGATGTAGTTCTACCTCAATCTACCTCAAACTCCATAAATATGTGTAGCTATTCTCATAATCTATGATGAAGAACCAAATCTTTGTAGCTATTCCATGCCATTTTGGATCTATACCATATTTTGCTTGAATATCTCGCTCTCTTTCTCTCTCTAACTTGTGTTGAGACTAATGCTCATACACTAAATTCTTGTACTTTTACTCTTTTGAAAGTAAAGCTATCATTCTCGGATTCTTAGCATGCTAGATTGTGATTAAGTCATTAAATTCTGTACTAGATCTTGCTATTCAATCTAGAATCAGATTATTGTGCTAATCATAAAGCTTAATAAGATCAATCATACTTGTGGATCATTCCCACATGTGTCAACATTCTGGAATTTTGTCATGGTATCATAGCCAAATTAAGCTTTGAATGCTAACATCTCTGATTGTTCAAGAATTTGAGAGCTAATTCAAGCAAAAAAGTAGTTAATCACTTTTCTTTACCTTTTTCTAAAAGGTGTTTGGATCAAAGTCGATAGAAACTGATTTTTCAAGTCTGAACAAGTTGCGAGCTCCAACCAAGTCTCAGCCTCCATTGCTGTAATGTTGTCCTGGCACTCGCTTATTGATCCAAAGATAGTAGTGTTATAGCTTGATGGAAATCTTATGAAGAATACTTTCCATACAAATCAATCTGATGTGTCTATCAAGGGTTATAAGCTCTTAAAGAGGGTAGGGAGAGGTCCAAAATCCGAGTGACCATTTTTTGATTTGATTCAATCTTGCTTGATTTTTAATCCATTGTTTTGAGTATCCTACACAAGAAACTGAAGATCAAGACTAAGTTTGATGTTATTGAACACCTTTGAGCCTTCTGAGAATCATAAGTGTTTTCTTTTGGAGTATCTAATACTTGCCAAAAGTAGAATTCAAACTTGCCTATTTGTCTCAATCCATTTTGAGTGTCTGATCTAGATTATCTTATTTGTGAAATATTTGAGATCTATCTCAAATACAGTTGCAATTTTTTCACATAGGAAGGTAGTACATGCTTGAAAATACCTATAGTGATAGAGAGTAGCAACATTAAATCTGATTGGAACAAGCTCAAACATATAATTGTCCAATAACTAAAAAGTCTTCACATTATGGCACCTCTGGGAGGATATCTCCTAGAAGCAGGTGAAAGACTAAGTACCTCTAATTACTCAATTTGGAAGGTTAGAATGGAGTCTATTTTGATACTCCAGGATGTTGTGGACATAGTTCTTGGTATTGAGGAGGAGCCTCAAACACAACTTGAAATAACAAAGTACAAGAAGAGAGCTAGAATGGCTCTACCTTTCATTAAGATGAATGTATCTAATGAAATTCTAAAAGAGATAGGATCTTGCACCACAGCTAAAGAAGCTTGGGATGCACTTAAGTCCATCTATGAAGCAAAAAATACTTCTAAAATACTCACTCTTAGGAATCATATTTTCCAAAGTTTTCAAAGAAGTGAGGAGAGTGCATCAGACTATGTTCTGAGAATAAAAGATCTTCATAGGGAGCTTTCTTGTGTTGGTGTTACAATTAACCAAGATGAGCTAGTACAAGTCATTTTGAATGGCTTGAAAGATGACTATGAAAATCTTGTTCAATCATTTGCCATTAAGGAGGAGTTGCCTAATTTAGAAACTCTCCAAGGAATTCTCATCTCTGAAGAAGCTAGGCAAAGTTATAAACTTTCTAGGATGAACAAACTCAAGCATATTGGAAGTGACAAAGCCCTCTTTGTCAAAGACAAGCATAAAGGAAGGAGCAAGAACCAGTTTTCTCAAACATTCAACAAAGACAAAGCCAAGGATCGAGACAAAGATGGTGAAGAGGATGACACATCTCATCCTTCTACTTCAAAGACCAAGAAGAAGAAAGTCAAATGTTTCTTTTGTGGCAAGAAGGGGCACTATGCCTCTAATTGCTTCAAAAAGAAAAACCAACTCAAGCAAGCAAATCTCTCCAAAGAGATTGAAGAAGATTTTGTTGCAAGTGATGGATTAAGGATCACTCATGGTGTCAAGTTTTTCTTCATCACCTTTCAAGAAAGATGGAGCTTGGTACATAGATAGTGGAGCTTCTTCAAATATGTGTTGTTCAAAGGAATCCTTTGATTCTATTGTGCCTTATAAAGGACTCAAGAAATCTATTTATACTGCAAATGATCATGAATGCTCTATAGATGGAATTGGCAATATTTCATTGAAACTTGTTTCTTCAAAAGTTCTTTCACTTTCCAATATTCTTTATATTCCAAAACTTACAAAGAACTTGATTAGTGTTGGAAAATGGCTTGATAGTGGTTATGATGTAAAGTTCAATTCCAATACTTGCTTTATCAAGAAAAATGATGAGATCCTTGCTAATGGATCTAGCTAGATATGGTGGAATTTTCAAGTTAAATTCTTTTGAGAATGCAAAATTTTGTGAAGTTGCACTTTTATCTAAGGAGGAGTTATGGCATCGAAGGTTGGGCCATTCTAACTTTAAGTCTATGTTTTCTATGGTCAAGAAAGATAAGGCTATTGGCCTTCCAAGATCAGTTTCCAAAGAATTCAAGCCTTGTGCTATTGCAAAATCACATAGAAAGCAATATTAAAAGTCTTTTATTAAGACTATTCATCCTTTGGAGCTTATACACTCGGATGTTCATTTTTTTCTTCTAAAAGTATTGGTGGTGCAACATGTTTTGTCACCTTTATTGACGACTTTACAAGATATACTTGGTTGTATGTACTTTCTTCAAAATCTATGGTATTTGATAACTTCCTAATCTTCAAAGCTTATGTTGAGAAACAGTTTTCTTTCAAAGTTAAAGATTTAAGATGTGATGGAGGAGGTGAATACATCTCTAGCAAGTTCCATGAATATTGTGAGGGTGAAGGAATAAAGAGAGAGTTTTCTTGTGCTTATTCTCCATCTCAAAATGGAGTTGTTGAGAGAAAAAATCGATCTTTATGTGAATGTGCTAAAGCAATCTGAGTTGAAGCTTCTTTGCCTATTGAATATTGGGGTGAAGCAATTAATTGTGCAAACTATTTGTGCAATAGATTATCTCACAATGCACTTGTTGGAAAATCACCATATGAAGTCTTGTTTTAAAAGAAACCTAAGGTAGATCATCTTAGAGTTTTTGGATGTGCTTGCTTTGTTCATGTACCCTTGTAAACAAGGAAGAGAGATGATCCTAATTCTATCAAAGGGATCATGGTTGGATATTCATCCAACAAGAAGTCTTAAATAATTTATGTTCCCTCTACCTCAAGTACAATTGAGAGTAGAGATATTATATTCAATGAGAATAAAAAATACATCCTTGAGGACGCCGAGTTCAAAGATTCTCAAGAAGATTTTCCAATCATCACCCTTGAAGACTATCATGGAGAGACGGGGCCAAGAAGTGAGGGGGAGTCACCTTGAATCTTTTCACCAAGGAGGTCACAAAGAGAAAGATCCGAGCCTAGGAGGCTTACATATGAAGATATAGGCAAGCAAGTGGAACTCAACTCCACTAATTATGTCTATTTTAATTCACATGAGGAGCCAAAGGATGTACATGATGCACTCAACTCAAAGGAATGGTTTCTTGCCATGAAGGAAGAATATGATGCTTTGATTGCCAACAACACATAGGAGCTTGTGGATCTTCCATCCAACAAGCACGCCATTGGTTGCAAGTGGGTTTTTTGAGTCAAGTATAATCAAGATGGCACAATCAACAAGTACAAGGCAAGGCTTTGTGCAAAGGGTTTTGTTCAAGTTTATGGACCTGATTATGAGGAGACTTTTGCTCCAGTTGCAAAGATGGTATCAATTAGGATCATAATTTCTATTGCATGCTTTTTCAATTGGCAAGTTTTTCAACTAGATGTCTCTAATGCATTTTTAAATGAAGATGAGATTTATATGGATCAACCTCTTGGATTTATCCAAGACAAGACCAAAGTTTGCTTGCTCTTCAAAAGTCTCTATGGACTAAAGCAAGCTCCAAGATCATGGTATTCTCGACTTAACATCTTTCTTGAGTCACTAGGATTTAATCTTAGTAACTATGATCCTTCCTTGTATGTCAAGTTTTATGATAGAGATATTGTCATACTTCTCATTTATGTTGATGATACCATTCTAACAGGAAGTTGTATCAAGTTAGTTGAGGAGACCAAGGTTGCACTTCTATCCTTTATATTGAACATAATCGATCTATATTTGAGCTTCTTATTTGTTAAAATATCACTTCCAACTTGATTTACCTTGTAGATCTTAAGATAATTGATCTTGATAGGATCTCACACATGTGGAGTCTGTTCCCACGTGTGAAAGAATGTACATAAGTCACTTTTATAAAGTTAGATTGATTTTAGCTAGATCTACACTAGTGTGAAATTGATCTTTGAGTAGAATCTTGAAAATGGTCAAATTGGTCAAACTCTATGTAAATAGATTGGACTTCCATGTGAATGAGTTATTACTCACACATGTCAAGATACCATTCACACGTGTGGATAAGCTTCTAGATGATAAGATAAGAAGATTCCATTAGATTCTATTTTACAAAGAATATTCCTATAGATGTGGAAGACTAGCTTTTTGTTTTCTAGCCAAAGAGAATAGTCAACTTTGGGAAATGAGCACATATGGCTCCCATTGGTGGATCAAGATGACTAGGCACTCTTCACACGTGTGAAGGCTTGCTGGACAGTACACAGCTTGTGGATGTACATAATCTATAAAGGGATCAACCAAATCAATGAGAAGTTGATGTGACATTGGCAAATTCTAGTCTTGCTTGTAATTTTCACATTTGTCTTGTGTTTTTGTGATTGAAATGCATTTCTAAGCTTGAGTACTTTACTCTCTGTAAACAAGCCATACATGTACTGTCCTCCACATGTGTGAAGCCGCTCATCCAATTTTTTAATCATTTGATCCATTGCTCTTGCTTAAATCATAGTGTAAAGCATCTAGATCAAGATCTAACACATAGAACTTGATAGATATTTGGATGAAGCAATCAATAACTCTTAATGATTGATAAGTACAATCATAATTGTCTTTTTTCTCTTAAAATTGACATGGTATCAGAGCCAAGTCTAAGAGTGATCTAAATGATTAATAGTTCTTGTGAAATCATTGACAATGTGTTGTTTTTGAGTTTTACTTGAGAGGTCGAGTTCAAGGAGAGAGGTATCATCATTATTTTTGGTCAAGATCGATTTGTGGGCTGTTGAAGTACTGTCCACATGTGTGAAACCGTACAAAAATTTTCAAATTAACTTGCTTTAGTGTTTTTGACCCGAAAATGTGCATATTAGTCCAAAATTCAAGATTTTTAGTGCATTGTCTAGTTCTAGGTTCAATCTATTGAATGATAATGATCAAATAGTGATTTGAGTCATTGAAGCAATTCATTTTGAAACATTAGATCAGATCTATAAGGCCAATTTATTCAGATCTTAAGTGTGTGTGAAATATCAAACAAAATTGTACTAGAATCAATTTTTTGGAGGAGTGTTTTGCTAGGATATTTGAAGTAG
This sequence comes from Diphasiastrum complanatum, assembly GCA_029204225.1. Lineage (NCBI taxonomy): Eukaryota > Viridiplantae > Streptophyta > Lycopodiopsida > Lycopodiales > Lycopodiaceae > Diphasiastrum > Diphasiastrum complanatum. Next base: position 5,949,312 of record CM055102.1, read on the forward strand.
ATCTATTATACCATCATCCAAGTTGAACTAGGATTGATTGGGCTGAGATTAGAAGCTTTTTGAAAGTTAGAAATCTATCTGAGATCACTTTTTATCAAGAGATCTTTGTGCATCTCATAGGCTTTCATTCACAATGTCATCCATGGATGGATATATGTTAGAATCTAGTGAGAAACTAACTTCTACAAACCATTCCATTTGGAAAGTAAGGATGGAATCACTACTAGTGGTTCGTGACCTCTTTGATATTGTTTTAGGAGTTGAGGAAGAGCCTCAAGTTGTCCAAGAACAACTAAAATACAAGAAGAGGGTTAGATAGCCCTACATTGCTTAAAGTTGAATGTAAGCAATGATCTTTTGAAGGAGGTGGCTTTTTGTACCGCATCAAAAGAGGCTTGGGATTCACTAAAGAACATTTATGAATCCAATAATACTTCAAGAGTGCTTATGCTAAGAAATTTGATATTGCAAAGCATGAAAGAAAGTGGAGAAAATGGACAAGAGTATGTCCTAAGGATAAAATCTTTGAACAAAGAATTGGGATCTATAGGAGAGAAGATTTAAGACAATGAACTAGTACAAGTAATTTTGAATGGATTAGGAGATAAGTTCTCTAATCTAGTTCAATCTTTTGCTATTCAAGACCAACTTCCATCAATTGAAAAATTGCATAATGTTCTTGTGGCCGAGGAGAGTAGGATTCTACACCTCAAAACAAGAATGAGGTCCTTATCACTACATAATAGTGATGAGAAAGCAAACTTCACATCTAAAGGCAAAAAGAATACTCGTCCTTTCAAGAAGATCCAAGGCAAGGAGGCTGAGGCAAAGGATGGAGGATCTACCTCCAAAGAGAAGCAAAAGAACAAAGCCAAGCTAAAGTGTTTCTTTTGTGGGAAGAAAGGACACTTTACTTCCGAATGTTATAAGAAGAAGAATGCACAAGGGAGTGAAGATCAAGACAATCTTGCACAAGGGGAGGAGGAAGATGATGGATTCAACACATCCTTTATGGTAGCATCTACACCAAGATCAAGCCAAGAGACATGGTGGATTGATAGTGGGGCTAGTTCCCACATGTCATTCAACAAGCATTGTTTTTCTAATCTACTTTCTTGTAATGATTATAAGAAGTCAATCTACACTGCTAGTGATCAAGAATGCAAGATAGATGGCATAGGATCTATTCCATTATGCTTAGGATCATCTAAGAGGATAGATCTTGATAATGTTTTGTATGTTCCATCCATTATAAAAAACTTGCTTAGTGTTGGTCAATTAATGGACAATGGACTAGATGTACATTTCAAGAATAGAGTGTGTTCCATCTTGAAAAGTGATAAGTGCATAGCTAGTGGCATTAAGCAAGGAAGGCTCTTTAAGTTGGATGCTAATGTGGCTATTGAAAGTGTGAATATGGTTAGGGAGGAGTGGACTCAAGTGGAGCTTTGGCACAAAAGATTGGGCCATCTTAATCTTCAATCAATGGAATCCATGGCATCAAAGTAGCTAGCTCTCGGCCTACCAAAAGCTTTCAAGAAGTGTGGCAAAGTCTGTGAGGCATGTGGCCTTGCAAAGTCACACAAGACTTCCTACAAGAGATCTTTAACAAGATCTACCCCACCTTTAGATCTTATCTATTCGGATGTACATGCTTTTTCTCATGAAAGTAATGGAGGTGCTTTAATGTATGTAACTTTTATAGATGATTGTACTAGATACACTTGGATTGAAATGTTGCCTAAGAAAAGCCTTGTGTATGAAGCTTTTGTAAAGTTTAAGTCTCTAGTGGAAAAGCAACTTAGTTCTTGCATTAGAGTTCTAAGATGTGATAATGGAGGAGGGTATATCTCCAACAAGATGAGAGACTTTTGTGAAATGGCATTAAGAGAGAACTCACTTGTCCTTACACCCCCCAACAAAATGGGGTGGCCGAGAGGAAAAATAGGAGTCTTTGTGAATGTGCAAAGTCTTTAAGACTTGATGCATCTCTACCCATCACTTTTTGGGGGGAGGCCATAGCTTGTGCTAATTACTTATGTACTAGGCTTCCTAGTAGTACTATTGGTGGGATCTCACCATTTCAAGCCTTGTTTGGCAATAAGCCCAATGTAAAAGATTTTAAAGTGTTTGGATGTGTATATGTTATGTCCACATTCCTTTGGAAACAAGAAGGAAAGAAGATGCAACTTCTTTCAAAGGAATATTTGTAGGCTATAGTGAAAATAGCAAGGGATATAGGATATTTGATCCTATTTCAAGAAAAGTAAAAGTTAGCAAGGATGTCTTATTTGATGAATCTCAAAGTTACAAGTTGTCTCGAAATGCATCTAATCTTTTAGGTGATGAAGATCTTGCAACACCCGAGGAGGAGCCTCTTGAAAATGATCTTTTGGAAGATCAAAATCAAGTTCCAAAGGAGTCGAGAAGATCCACAAGGAGCAAGGCCGAGCCTTCAAGGCTCACATACTTTGAGAAAGGGAAGACACAACTCCTTCTACTTATAACTCTTTTCTAACCACAATGCTTGAAGAGCCATCATGTTATGAAGATGCTCGTTACAAGTGTCAAAATTAGATTTGATGAGTGACCAAATTCAAAGTGTTGGCATGAGGTCAAGGGTCCAATCATAAGTGAGAATTTTATTAGAAGGGTCCAATTGAATTAAGAGGTCTATGAGTCACTTTATACGTGTATGACACATTGCTTTTCGGCAACAAGTAGATCACAAGTTTGGAGAGATGCAATGCAAGTAGAGTTTGATGCTTTGATAGATAATCAAACTTGGAATCTTGTACACCTTCCATATTGGAAGAAGCCACTTGCATGTAAGTGGATCTATAGATAAAAGTACAATCAAGATGAATCTATAAATAAGTACAAAGATAATTTGGTTGCTAAGGAGTTTCTTCAAACTAAAGGCATAGATTATGAAGAAACATTTGCTCATGTAGCAAAGCTTGTAACCATTAGATTGATCATTTGTATTGCTACTTTATTCAAGTGGAATCTCTATCAAATGGATGTGACAAATGCTTTTTTGAATAGTTGCTTGGAAAAGGAAGTATACATGTTGCAACTCGAGGGCTTCATCAAGGATGGTGAGGAGGACAAGGTTTTCCACTTAAGGAAGAGCCTATATGGCTTAAAGCAAGCACCTAGAGCTCTAGGTTGCATGATTTTCTCTACTCTCTTGGCTTTGTGATTAGCTCTTATGAGTCTTCTTTGTACATCAAATGTAATGATGAAAAGATCATCATTTTAGTATTTTATGTTAATGATATCATATTGATAGGAAATGATGGTGAAGGCATAAGAAATGTTAAAGCTTCTTTGTCTAGTGAATTCAAGATGGTAGATCTAGGACTTCTAAGTTCATACTTGAAATAGAAGTTACTAGAAGTAGTGATTTTATTTTTATAAGTCAATCAAAGTATGCTACTTCCATTCTTGAAGGGTTTGGCATGAAAGATTGTAAGGGGATTGACACCCCTATGAAACAAGTTTGTAAAGTTACTAATGATTGTGATGAAGCATCCTTTGAGGACATCACACTCTTTAGGAAGCTAATAGGCTCCTCAATATATTTGACAACCACTAGACCGGATTGAGTTATAGTGTAAGCAAGTTAAGTCAATATATGCAAGGTCCCTTGATGCATCATTGGAAAAGTGCCAAGAGAGTGCTTAAATATGTCTCTTTTACTAGATTTTTTGGCATTCTCTATCAAGGATCTAACTTGTACTTGAGGGCATTTTCGGATTCAAATTTTTCAGGAGATAAGATGGATAGAAGATCCATAAGTGCATTTGTCACTTTTTTTTGTGGAGGAGTGATATCTTGGCTTTCCAAAAAGCAAGATACAATTTCTCTTTCCTCTTGTGAAGCCGAGTACAAGGCATTGACTTCAACAACCAAAGAACTCCTATGGCTAAGAAGACTTTTGGTGGAGCTTCAAGTGCTAAAGGCCGGGGAGATCCCTTGCATCTATTGTGACAATCAAGCTTCTCAACAAATTGCTACCAATCTGATCTTCCATGCTAGAACAAAGCATATTGAGATAGCTCATCACTTTGTGAAAGAGAAGGTGCAATCCAAGGAGGTTCAACTTCATCATGTGCCATCATCCGAGTGCATAGCTGATATCTTAACCAAACCTTTGGTTAAAGATTCATTTTTCAAGTTAAGAAATGCCCTTGGAGTTGTAGATAGATGTACATAAGACTTGCCAAGTTAGAAGTGAGGAGAAGTGTTCAAATATCACGTCCAATTTGATTTACCTTGTAGATCTTAAGATAATTGATTTTGATAGGATCTCACACGTGTAGAGTCTGTTCCCACATGTGAAAGAATGTACATAAGTCACTTTTATAAAGTTAGATTGATTTTAGCTAGATATACACTAGTGTGACATTGACCTTTGAGTAGAATCTTGAAAATGGTCAAATTGGTCAAACTTTATGTAAATAGATTGTTAGGATTCATGCTATTATGACATAGCAAGGCCTTTGTGGTACAATTACACATTGTTCTTGTTTTGAGTTCCTAGAAAGATTTGTTTTTCAAAAGCAACTAATTCGAATAGCTTTATTTTGTACAATGTGTGTCCTATACATCACAAAATTAGGCCAAGCCCATTAGTTGAATTGGATAATGTTAGAACTCTGGCCACATAGGCATATACTTGATTCCAACTGTTTTGCATTTGCACCTTTGGAGTTTACTATAGAGGGTCTAAATTGGGTTTTCAAAATAGCTATTACACCAAGACGTGAGACACTCATCACAAGACAACCCCCATTGAAAGAAGCAACTTTGTCAAGGCCACCAGGCTTAGTTGGGTAAGAATGTTGCTTGTTGTCGTGTAATCCATGTTTAAATTTGACCTATTATTATTCCAGGTGGAGTGCATATTTGTGCAAAAAAATCCAGGGTCAAGCCTTGACGTCTTACTTGATGTACTTTGTATATTTGTATTATGGAAGGAGCCGGGCAGAAGCCATTTTGCCCGGTAAGGATTTCCAAAAAAATTTGGGCGAGGCCCGGAGGGGCCAAGCCTAAATTTTTTTGGAAAGCCGAACCGGGCAGAATAGCCTTTGCCCGGCTCCTTCTATTGTGTAATGGATACCTGAAAAAATTTCAGAAGCACATCATGAAGGATAATAGGTAGGTTTGACTTTGATTGACCTACACAAATGTGCCACATGGCAGCTATACTAAATCCGTACGGACGGGCACAGACAGGCAAAAAAAAAAAAAAAATCTGCCTTTAAAAAAAAGGCATGCATTTTCTGCTTTTTAATTTATTTGAAAGAGGGCATAATATGCAACAGGTATCCATTACGTACATATAAATGCTAGCACAGGTAACATTAGTGATGAGTTACAACATCAAAAACAATTTATCACTACTCACTGTTTTTACACTTTACATACCTTTTAGAAACAAAAGTGAAGAAGATTGCACATCCTGTGGGTGATCCTTACTCACAATCCACCACATAATCAAGCTCATCAGGAGCAATGCCATAGCCAGACAACATGACGGGACCCAAGTTGCTCCTTAAAACTGCATCATCATCCCCAAATCCTTCAACATTTATAACAAGCACAGCAGGTTTTGGTTCTTCTGCACAAAATTCTGATCCAAAACCCTCTTCACAGTCATCGCCCTTTACTTGTTCCAATATAGCACTCGATATGCACGATTCCAGTGTAGGCTGTCTCCCACATTCGTCCACTTCAATCACATCAACCTCATCAGGATAAATTCCATACCCTAAAACTGAGAGGTAATCAATTGAGCTGAAATCTTCATCATTTTGCTTGTATTTCCGCAGCAGATCTGATAGAAAAAATGCAGAAAAACTGGGATCCCGTTCTTCTGGAAAGGCTTCTGCTCCCCAAGCCACGTCTTCCAATTCCTGACCCACATCCTCAAGCATCTGAAGAATTTGACCTTCGCTTCAAAATCAGATCACAGCACTAGGTTAGAACAATTCTCAAAAGAGGCTTTGGAATACAAACAAAAAATAAATTACTCTGCCATCAAAGGATTGAGACTTTAAGAAACGGACGATGCTTCTCAAATTTGTCTAAACTGATGTGAGAGCTGTTTGTGAACAATCCATAATGGTGATTCTGAGCATCTGCATAAGTTGTTTCAATCTCACTAAAAAGCACCTCATGCCATAGACGAGACTTACTGGAGTCTTAATCTATACAAAATTTGCAAAGAATAGAATTTTTTCTCGCAATAGAAGCTCCAGCAAAGTCTTAACTAGGGATCAATTCAAGAGCCAGGCAGATGTCACCTGTTGGAAGCTGATAACATATGCAATTCGCCATCTTTGATCTGGTTCTTACAACTCAGGATGTAGCAAAGCAAAAAAAAAAAGGATACTCTATTGCAAAGACTCCAAGCTGCAATTAGCACCCTGCTGCTGCTGCTTCTGCTCCATTTTCTTCATGATGATCATGACGAGGGAGGACACGGCACAACCTTCCACAAATATGGTCGATGATCAGGTGCGATCACACATGCACCTGTACAAGCAAAACAGTGTTAGGGAACCAGCAATACGTGGAATGAAACCAGCATTTTTACTTAAAAACTTATTTTATAATATTTCACCTAGTGAGGGAATGGGGTTTTCCATAAAAAATTCTCAAAATTTGATTTCATAAGAATTTGACTTAGTGGGAAATGGGATTCGGCATTTACTTTTTTTCACTGGGGAATCACACAAGATGTTGACTTGCAAACAACACGGAGATTTCACACAAGTCAAATTATCAACAGTGCTTACCATAGCTTGAGTAAAAGATCTCGCATTCAATTTGTAGAGTCGATTCTCATTGACTCTAGCTCCTGTAGCAATCACTTTGTAGTGATTCTTGATGTCTTTGACAAGACATTTGTCACTGTCAAACTCAACCTTGAGTTGTTGATCAGCCATCGTCCCAACAAATAGTAGATTGTTAGCTAAGCCAGGTACATATTGCACATTGCTTATATGCTTTATCTTCCCGTTGGCTAACTTCACTGGTACCACTCCAACTCCTTTAACAGATACCAATTTCCCATCAGCTTGTCCAACTTCATCACCATTGTCAATTTTCTTGAGTTTTGAAAATCCTTGGCTTCATCACTTGTCATTAATACTGTAATGAATAATTTTGAACTCTCACCTGTATCATCTTCATATTGATCATCATCGTATTGATGTTGATCAGTATAATTGTCTTCATAATAATAGTCATCAAATTGATGTTCATCAGCATAATTTTCCGCTTGCCATTTGTCTTTTCTTTGTTCCATCTCCTTCTGTTTCTTGAAGCATTCACGCTCCCAGTGACCAGGTTTGTTGCAGTACCTACAATTTCCAGGTTTATTTTGTCTTGAATAACCGCGTCCTTGACCTCGGTCTTGATTCCAATTACCTCGATTCGGACTATCATTGACTTGCTCATAAATTGTTGAAATGATTCTCGGCTTGAGTTTCCTCCTCTCGATTGATACTTTCCACGGCCAAATCTTCTACCTCGTCCTCTAATTGCAAGAGCTTGATCATAGCTCCTGTTACGATGATTCAAGTTCTCTTGATGTTGCTCTTCTTGCAAAAGCAATCCACCTAGTTCTTCATAGGTTGAAAGATTTTCTCTTGTGGCTATACTCGTCACAAACATCTGATGTGACTCACTCAGACTATTCAATGTCAATTGCACGATCTCACGATCTTGTACTTGCTCTCCAACTGCTGCTAATTGATCACGGATCTCTTTGATCTTCAGTATGTGATCGGCAATAGTTGCACCATCATCCATCCGCAATGTATGCAACTTTGTCTTTAGAAATAGTATTCGAGATGTATTTGTCATTTCAAACAATGCCTTCAATGTATTCCACGCTTCTTTTGGTCCTTCTGAATCTGAAATATAGGGAATAATTGCATCTCTAACTGATAAGTTGATGACATTTTGGGCTTTCCGTCTTCTCCTATCAAATGCTTGCTGATCTTCTTCAATCACTGGCCTTGTCTCTTCACCTGTCATGATCTCAAATAGCTCCTTTTCCATCAAAATGTTCTTCAGTTTGAATTTCCAAACTGCATAGTTCCCGGCACCTTCCAATTTGCTTGACTCATTAAGGACACCCTGGCTTAGAGTTGTCATTACTGGATAGATGAGTTTGGATCACAAAATCTATTCACACCACAGAACTGTAATTTTTGGTTGTACACATGATATCGGTACGACGTGCGGGTGCACGACTGTTCAGGATTCTCTTTACCTCTGGCGCATCGCTCTGATATTGGTACTGATATGTGATATCGGTATGACGCGCAAATGTACGACTGCTCTTGGTTTTCTTTACCTCCGGCGTGTCGATCCGATATTGGTACGGATATGCTATAATTTGTATGATGCGTGGATGTACGACTGCTCAAGATTTTTCCTACCTCTGGCGCATCGATCCAATATTGGTACGGAAAAGATTAAAAATAGAGAGAATATAAGAACTTTCAGAGGGAATATTCTAGATTCCCCACTTCGGCGCGGCGGCTACGCCACCTCCTCTTTGCAAAGATTTCGAAATGTGTGATCGTTCAAAAGACAGAGATCAGTAATGTGAAAAGTATAAAACCTTCTAACTCTAAATGGTAGAACTAGACACTATCTAGTGTGATTTGCGGTACTCCAAACAGACAAATGAGAATTTCTGGGCAAACCTCTCACACAAATAGCACTTTCCACAACAACTAGGAAGTATTGTAAAAATCTCCCCCACTCAACAAATTTTCAATCTATCTGATGCTGCCCTGGCCTTTTTGATGCCTTTAGGACTTTGCTTTCGTTCCCCACTGATGAATCTGAGCTCCAACCCTACAAAATACACCAAAGAAGAATTTCTTCCAGCCGTTTTTGTCTCTCCAAGCTTTCACCTCCCATGAAGGACTTTCTCACTTCGTTGCGGAGCCTGTGACAAGTTGTATCCACTGATCAGGCACGCAGACTATTGCTGCTCTGATACCATGTCAAGAATTATATATGCAACATCAAGCATTCACCATAAGCACTCACCACAAGAAGGCGGAAGAAGAACACGAACTGTCACTCTATCACACTAATTCATACAAAATGTGAAATGTACAAATAAACCCTGAACCCTGATAGAGAGAGAAAACCTACGAGTAGACTAATAGACTAGCCTACGGCTATTGACAACTGGTCACAGCTGTCAATATTAATGTTCATTGTAAACAGTAACAATGAAGTTTATCATTGATTTCTAACAAAATGTAAGTCTGAATTAAGTGCAACTATTGATAAGCAGTAAGCACAATAGCAATCTCTAATCAACTCTAAAGAACTGAGCTAGAATGCTCAAGAGTGTACAAGCTCGCAGGCTTGAGAGAGAGAGAGAGAGAGAGAGAGAGAGAGAGAGAGAGAGAGAGAGAGAGAGAGAGAGAGAGAGAGAGAGAGAGAGAGAGAGAGAGAGAGAGCTAATTATTCGATACTTGATCGTCTTCTTGATCATAAGATGTTGATCATAAGATGATGCTAAGATGTTGAAATATCAATAGCTATTTATACTAAGCAATTAGGTCGTCAAAAGCGTCATCCAATTGGCTGTGATGTGTTGGCATCCATCCAGTTAGGACTTCTCAAAAACTACTTGCTGATGAATTAATGCAAGTCGGTGGCTTTGATCGTAAACAGTCTGTCTATAGAAATGACCTAAGCCCAGCCCCATCTACGAAAAGTCCAACTCTCATTTTCTGTTGATGCTCTGAAAAGAAAGATGGCCATGAAAGAGAAAATGAAGCATCCCATTGTCATGGAACCACCCAAGGATTGGACACAGGTGCGAGATAATGCACCTTCAGGGCAAGCATCCCCACCATCAGTTACCAAACCTTCCACTTCCAAGTCCGTGAGGGAAATCAAGCCTAAAGTGCCTTATGCACCAAAAGGCCCCGACATGCCACAATACTTAAAGGACTATACAATTGAGGACATTACTATTCGGCTTCCCCAAGCCAAACGTGAACCACAGGGGGATGCCTCTTTTGATGGACCAGTCCGCACAATCATGTTAAATTTGAAAGATCCAGAGGAAGACGAGGAGAAAATTGTCCACATAGGTGCCCACCTTAATCGAGAGCAGCGTAGAGCACTAGAGAAACTGCTTCAAAGCCATGTTTTTGCACGGTCATACAAGGATATGAAAGGTGTGAATACTTTGGTAGCCGTGCATCCCATACCCTTACAACCTGATGCTACCCCGGTAGCTAGTCGTCCCTACAGATGCAATCCAATATATCGAGCCAAGATCAAGGAAGAGTTAAACGCCTACTGGAGGCCAGGTTCACCTATGAGGTCGAACATACAGAATGGGTGACGCCAATTGTAATTGTACCTAGGAAAAATAGAAAGCTTCAAATTTGTGTAGATTTTAAGAAGCTTAATGCGGTCACTAAACGTGACCATTTTCCTATTCCATTCGGTGAAGCCATATTAGAGAATCTAGCTGGAGATGAGGCTTATTCCTTCTTAGATGGCTTTAGTAGCTATAATATGATAGAAATAGCACTTGAAGATCAACACAAAACTGCTTTTGCCACAGAATGGGGGACGTTTTGTTGGAAGGTGATGCCTTTTGGACTGTGTAACACTCCTAGTACCTTCCAACGCGTCATGCAAGTAGCCTTTATGGACCTAATAGGAGACACGCTAGAAGTATACTTAGATGACCTAGGAGTTCACTCTGAAGCATCTTGACATTTAGCTATACTTGAGAAAATATACATTTAGTGCCAAAGGTTCGGAAGCATCTTGACATTTAGCTGTACTTGAAAAAATATACATTCATTGCCAAAGGTTCAGAAGCATCTTGACACTTAGTTGTACTTGAGAAAATATACATTCAGTGCCAAAGGTTCAGTATATCTCTAAATCTTGAGAAATGCCAGATCTAGATTACCCATGGTGTTGTTCTAGGACACATCATATCCCGGAATGGAATTGCTACTAGTCCTGAAAATGTTCGAGTAATTGTAGAGATGCCAATCCCTAAGACCGTGTGTGAGGTCTTGATCTTTATGGGCCACGCCAATTACTATCGTTGTCACATACGTGACTTTGCAGGTAAGGCACACTGGATGTATCGGTTAACCATAGATCCAAAATGGGTAGAGGAACATGGCCTTGCGTATTAAGACCTCAATTGTGCTTTAGTGAATGCTCCCATTTTGCAAGCACCATATTATTCCAAGGAATTCCATGTGCACACGGATGCTTCCAAGTATGTCATCGGCGCTGTCTTGATGCAACCTAGTGAGGATTCCAAGGATTATCCTATCCAATTTTTGACTCAACAACTGATTCCAGCCGAGATGAATTATACCACTACTGAGAGGGAAGCGTTGGCTATGGTGTATGCGGCTAAAAAATTTCAGCATTATCTTTTAGGAAAATCCTTTGCGTTTTACACCGATCATCAGGCGTTATTATATCTTTTGAACAAGACATGCACAACTGGACGCATAGCACGCTGGTTGTTATTACTTCAAGAATTTGAGTTTCGAGTTGTTGTTAGAAGAGGTTCGAAACATTTTTCAGCTGATCATCTTTCACGAATCCCTAGCAATGACAAACCAACAGAAGGTGTTAATGATGACCTTCTTGATGCTATCTTGTTTCGAGTAGATTACACCCCATTTTGGGCCCGGTCATCACAGAATACGTTACTACTGGCCAAATGGATCCCAATCTACCTAAACCAGCTCAACGAGCATTGATTTATAAGTCCGCTCCCTACACCCTCATTGCTGGACAACTATATAAAAAGGGAACGGATGGAATTATTTGTAGATGTCTCACCGAGGGAGAAACAACTCCATCATTCTCCTAACCAATGAAGGAAGTGGCAGTGGACATTTCTCATCTGAGACGACATCACAGAAAATATTGTTGGCCGGATGCTGGTGGCCAACCTTATTGAAGGATACACATCAATTTGTAATGGCGTGCGATGTATGTCAACGTGCAAAATGACCCCAATTCAAGGATTTCATGCCATTAAGTCCCATATTATCAGACCAAGCCTTTTTCAAATGGGGAATCGATTAGCCTGGCTGCTAGATTCACACAATCGCAATATATTATAGTAGCCATTGACTATTGCACCAAGTGGGCCGAAGCTCGTGCTATTAAATTTGTATCTGCAAAATCCACAATCCACTGTTAAATTCCTTTATGAGCAGGTTACACTTCTTACATGTTGTGATCGAACACTTACTATCCACCTTCTTAGTGGTCCATAGGAAAAGTGCCCCTTATTACTTGCGATGCAATGGACAAGCTGAGTCCACCAATAAAATCTTATGCAAAATCCTCACTAAGGCCGTTGAGACCAGTAGTTCTGATTGGGAACTGAAGTTACATGCCGCACTTTGGGCTTATCGCACAACTTCTAAGAAATCTATTAGATCTACCCCTTTTCAATTGACTTATGGCCACGAAGCAATTATACCAGTTAAATTTTATGTTCCATCTTTAATCCTGGCCTATGATTTGCAATTAGATTCCAAACAAATCTTAGCCAATCGCCTATTTCATCTTGAAAAGCTCTGTGAAACCCGTACCATCAGTGTCCATGCACAACATGTTCACAAACGTAGACAAAAAGATTGGCATGATCGTTTAATTAAGCTCAAGGAGTTTAAAGAGGGGGATAAGGTCCTCCTCTACTAGGCAAAAGCACATAAAGGAAAGTTGAAATTCATTAGGCAAGGGCCATACATTATTGATCAGATCTATTCTTCTGGATATGCCCACCTTAAAACACTGGAAGGCATCCCCTTAGATACTTTAGTGAATGGGAGTCGACATAGAAAGTATGATGAGCACTCCTTCTATCTTGAAATGTATTGATCACATTCGTCGTACTATGTGTTTGCCTGCATGTAACCGTCCTTTGTCGCTCGTTCTTATATCGTATGTTTTTAATTTTTATTCTTTCCACTTACTTCTTTTCTAAGATCCAGTAGGATTGCTTGCAAGTATAGTTTCAGTCAGAATTTTTCAGTTTGCACTTGTTTATACTCTCTCCAGTGTGTTTACACAAGCCCATACTGTGCCACATCACATCATGGTGTCCGGTTGGCATCAAAAGCCTCTTCTGAATCGCGCTAGGCTACGAAGGTTCACCGTCAAAATTCATCTGGTCACCATTTCAGAATTGGTGACAAAGATCGAGTCCACTCGGAATTTTTTGGCCAAGCTCAACATTCACATTCTTGCATGTACTGGGCAGCAATGGGAATGCATGTGTGAGCGCCCTATTCTACTTTCATGCTGAGAACGAGTCTTTTCACATTCCATCAGGATAAAGTGAGCTTATCGTCCCACTGGATAGTTCAGTAATTTAGGCATTGGGATTTCCGAATGAAGGTGAGACCATTCATGGAAGCGGCATGGCTTATGATCATAACTATCTAAAGCCCTTCTTCGAAGATGATGGTACAACAGCCATATTCACTAACGATGGCTATGCTATTCGCTGCATCAAGGATAAGGAGTTTCGCAAAGTAGTAGAAATAGTACACATGCTGATTGAAGTCCAACAACCTCGAATAGACCAAATTCCCCCCAGCGATTTATTCGCTTTATCTTTCACGATGGAGTAGCAGGAGATCCAGCACTACAACCGGGCCGATAAGCTGACAAAGAAGCTACATACAACGTTGAAGGCCAAGAAGACAGCTACCAAGGTGGGGCATATCTTGTCGATGGTCTTTACTCACCAGTTGGGGACCCAATGTGCACTGAGAATCAATGACATCGCTCTCATCTCCAAACCCTCCACCACCCACAGTGGTACCACCTGAACGACATCGAGTGACACCCCAAAATCCAAGTCAGGACATGCTAGAATCTACAAAATTCAAGGCAAAGTATCCTATAGACGAAGAGTGCGACGAGTTTACCATGCCCGATCTCAAGTTGTGCCGCACACATAAAGCAAAAGTGCAAGCCTTAGATCCACAACCAAGGGCAATGTTTTTTCCAAATAAGCCACCATTCTTACGCTACCTCAGCGCGCCAACTTATTTGTGGGTCAACCCAAATACTGCCCTCTCAAAAGGTGTGAACCTTTCACACCAGAGTTCATGGCTGAAAAGATCTATTGGCCTATGCTTACATAGTGTGAAAGATTCAACTGGTTTGATCATATTTGCTACATTTCTATATTTGGCAAATTGATGCCAACTTTATATTAGACTTAGAGTTTGACTTTTCAAAGTTAATTAGTCTAAATTTCATTTGAATAAATACTTTTGGAAAATGGGAGAAAGTTAGAAGTCGAGTTTGATTAAATTCAAATTTAAATGTTGGGTACATTGAATCTAGACTTAAAAATAGTAGGGTTTACATTTTGGAGGGAAAGCCAAGGGGCCAAGTAGGGTTTGGACTTGTTATAAAAGGATGTAACTCATGGAGAGGCAGATCTTCTCTCTTCTCTATCTCATTTCATGCTTATACATGGTTCTCTTGGGTTCTACTATCCATTGGTGCACTATACTTGTGATTGCTTTCAATTCTATGTGTAGAATGGTCTATATTTGCTATTTTCAGGTTCACACGTGTTAAATACAGTAGAATACTATTGTTGTACGGACAATAACTTCCATTTATGTTTTGATTCATGTTTATCAAGTTCCATTAGAGTTAGCATTCTATTTTGTGTGTAGATGCTGATTTTTCTACATTGGCAAGATTGGTGGAGTAGCTTGCTAGAGAGGATTCTACACGAAAATCGAGTTTCTTGCATTTGTAGATTGGATCTTTTGTAGATCAAAATCCTATATAGGTTTATAAACTTGATCAATTCTGATTTTTAAATTCACATATTGGATTTAGCTGATTTTTGGATTAGTAGATCATCCTAAGTGGATTGAGAATAGATCATAGGTTGATCAAGATTTCACAATTCTATGTGTTGATTTGTTTGGTATAAGTGCTAGAAGAGAATTGAGTAGCTTCAAATCTTTGTGATTTCTCTTTGAAAACATTTGTTGTTGTTCAAAGGAGTGCTTTGTGCATTGAAATAGGTTCAAAGATAAAATAAGGTCATTGCTACATGGCAGCATCAAGTGGAGTCATGTTGGAAGTCAATGATAGGCTTACGTCAAGTTACTATTCATTGTGGAAAGTGAGGATGAATGATGAATGATGTTTTGGATATTGTTGTAGGATTGGAGGAGAGACCAGCAATACAACAAGATCAAATGAGGTATGATAAGAGGGCCAAAAGGGCTCTACACATAATCATGATGAATGTTACCAATGAGCTTCTCAAGGAGGTTGGTAAGTGTACTTCATCTAAGGATGCTTGGGATTCATTATAGAAGCTTTATGAATCCAAGTCTACTCCTAGAGTGTTGACTCTAATAAGGCAAATATTTTTTTGTTTGCAAAAGAGTGAAGAAAGTACCAATACTTTTGTTTTAGAGTGAAAGCATTGAATGATGAGTTGGCTTGCATTGACGAGAGCATTAAGGAAGTGATTCTTAATGGTTTGTTGGATGCTCATGCTAACATTGTTCAAAGTTTAGCTATTCAAAAGACTTTTCCAAGTTGATGGATCTTCAAGAGATCTTGATCAATGAAGAATATAGTCTTCAAGCAAGAGGTGGATCTACATCGACACTTCAAGAGGAGGCTATGTTCACAAACTTGGAAAAGTCTTTTGAATGGCTAAACTTTGAACAATGTTAGCATGAGCATCCAACAAACCATTAAGAATCACTTCCTTAATGCTCTCGTCAATGCAAGCCAACTCATCATTCAATGCTTTCACTCTCAAAACAAAAGTATTGATACTTTTTTCACTCTTTTGCAAACAAAAAAATATTTGTCTTATTAGCGTCATCTTCAAGAGATCTTGATCAATGAAGAATATAGGCTTCAAGCACGAGGTGGATCTACATCGACACTTCAAGAGGAGGCTATTTTCACAAAGGGCAAAAGCAAAAGCAAGTGGTCTAAAGGGCAAGATCAAGGGGAGGCTTCTTCAAATGGAAAAAAGAAAGATAGATCAAAGCTCATGTGCTTCTATTGTGGCATCAAAGGACACTTTGCAAGTGAGTGCTTCAAGAAGAAGAGAGATCAAGTAGACAAGCAAGGTAATCTTACTCTTGATGAGGATGGCTTGGATGTTCAAGATGCAAATGATGATGTTTTTGTGATTTCTTCATGTATGCTTGCTAATGATGGAGATCTAGATCCATGGTGGAATGATAGCGGAGCAAGTTCACACATGACATTTCACAAAGAGTAATTCACTTCCTTTTTTTGGCATATGGAGATGACAAGAGAGTGATCTACACGGCCAATGATGGTGAGTATCCAATCAAAGGGATTGGCACAATTCCTATTTCTCTCTCTATGAATAGGAATGCTCATTTGGAGGATGTCTTGTTTATTCCATCTATTACCAAGAATTTGCTTTTTGTGAGTCAATTGCTAAGTAAAGGCCTCAAGGTTGAGTTTGATGGAGATGCTTGTGTTGATAAAAAAGAAGGACAGAAAAGGTAAAAGGCAAGGGAAGTTGTTCAAACTAGATGCTTGTGTTATTGCTAACCAAGTTGGATGTGTTGCAAGAGAGCAAATACCTATTCAAGAGGTTTGGCATAAAAGGATGGGACACCTCAACTTCCAAGTCATTGGAGGTAATGGCTAGAAAGAAGGTTGTGATAGGTTTTCCAAGTTCCTTAAGTGGCATCAATCATGTTTGTGAGTCTTGTGCTTTGTCTAAGTCACATACACTACCTTGTACTAGATCTACAAAGTCTTTTCAACTTGTACATTTGGATATTCATGGAATTACTACAATTAGCAATAGTGGAGCTAATATGTATGTAACTTTCATTGATGATTTTAGTAGATTTTGTTGTATCTATCTACTAAAGAGCAAAGATGAAGTGTATGATGTCTTTGTTAAGTTCAAGAATGCAAGGGAGAACCCTGGCAGACTATCTAGCATCATGCGGCATGCACCATCAGTTCACAACAAGCTATACTCAACAAAATGGAATGGATGAAAGAAAGAATCGAACACTGTTGGAAGCATCACGATCCATGATGTCCAATGCTCAGTTAACCCAAAACTCCGTTTGAAGCCTACTATGGTTACAAACCAAGCCTTAAACATCTATGTGTGTTCAGATGTCTCTGCTATGTACAAACACCGTCTGATTTGACGGAGAACCTAGACCTTGTAAGCTGTAAGTACATTTTCATTGGCTACTCAACGTCACATAAAGCATATCACATTTATGATGATGATACAGATCTCAGTCAACCAAGATATTGTCTTTCTTAAAGACAAATTTTATGATTTCAAGCAGAAAGCATAAATTTAGGAGTTTGTCCCAACAACTCCATTTACCATCGATAGGCCTGGACTTATGAATTTTCAACCACAAAATGAAGACCTCCTAGTCATTCATCCAGGAGAGAAGTCTACTCAAGAACCTGCAGTTCGAAGGTCTGCATGACAATGACAGGAACCCGATCACTTTGTCCCTCAAGCATTTATAACTCACAACGAACTTGCCTCTGTTGTACAAGCTTTGTCATTGTTAGATGTAGACGGATGAAAGCTACTATGGATGCTGAGTACCATTCATTAATGAAGAACAAGACTTGGAATCTTGTTAATCCTCTTGTAGGTATAAAACCTATTGACACTAAGTGAATCTTCAAATTAAAGCTTAAACCATATGGATCAATATCCAAATGGAAAGCTCATTTAGTGGTTAAAGGTTATGAACAAGTTCAAGGAATAGATTAAACTGACACCTTTACTCCAGTGGTAAAATATCAATCTATTTGCACTGTGTTGGCCATAGTTGCTGTAGATGATCTGGACATTCATCAGATGGACATCCAGACAACATTCCTTCACGGAGACATACAAGAAGACATTTACATTTATCAACCAAAAGGTTACGTGTTTCTACACAGTCTACATAACTACTCGAAACGGATCACAGTGACAGTTAACATTCACTTTTTACGATCAAAGCCGACTTGCATTAATTCATCAGCAAGTAGTTTCTGAGAAGTCCTAACTGGATGGATGCCAGCACATCACAACCAACTGGATGACGCTTTTGACGACCGAATTGCTTAATATAGATAGCTATTCATATTTCAACATCTTAGCATCAATTTATGATCAGTAGATCAGTATTTTATGATCAAGAAGACGATCAAGTATCGAATAGTTAGCTCTCTCTCTCTCTCTCTCTCTCTCTCTCTCTCTCTCTCTCTCTCTCTCTCTCTCTCTCTCTCTCTCTCTCTCTCTCTCTCTCTCTCAAGCCTGCGAGCTTGTACACTCTTAGGCATTCTAGCTCAGTTCTTTAGAGTTGATTAGAGATTGCTATTGCGCTTACTGCTTACTAGTAGTTGCACTTAATTCAGACTTACATTTTAGACGCTCAAAGATAGCTCAGAGTATGCGGCTTCGATTCGCAACTTGTTGTACTCATTTACATCTGTTTCACTTCCATACTGAATCAATACTATCTTCTTATTTCTTTCAGCTTCGTCTCAGAATGTATGCGTTTTTGTAGTTCTTCGCAACTAATTATTTGTCTAATGTTTCGATGCTTAATGTTTATGCACTCAGAGGTGTGCACACATTTATTTTAGAGTCACTTGTAGGCGATGTATTGTGTCAGAAGCACTTGGGTGACGAAGAATATGACCTAGTGATTTCGGAATTCCTTAGTCACCTACGCACTGACTCTGATACCTTGAGGCCTGTAAATGCCCAACATGATCGAAGTTGTTCCAATGATGATTTCCTGGAGATTCAAAATGACTATGTGGCACTACATGGCAATTATTTTGTGACTATTAACCATAGTCCTATTGTGATTCAAAATCCAATTCTTGGAGTTGATGAAACCCTAGCAAGAATTGGTTGTGTGCTGAACTATGACCATAAAAAGCCTAATACTCATGAGGTGAGTGCTGGCACCGATATTGAAATGATGAACTTTTCTACCCAAAGCCCTGGAATTGATATTGAGTGGTCCCAGAAGGTAGACATGTCAAGAATAAGACATGAATGTCATGTTGATAGTGAGAGTGAAGTTCTTACTGACCTTGAAGAGTTGGACCATGAAGACGGAAAATTAGGAGCGGAACCTGATCATGATTTTGTGCAACCTGTGTTCGTTGCTGGCGACTCCCTCTGTGTTAGACCAAAGCCTGTGTACCTATTGAAGATTAATCACTATGATGGAGAGAGAGGTGATAAAGCTGATATTTTTATACGAAAATTCATGAACTTCTCTTTCCTAGATGGTTTCTCACAACCCGAGGATTGGAAATTGTTATTTCTATTATACTTGACCAATGAAGCTCGAGATTCGTATGATAATGTTGAAGCTTTTGAAGTCCATTCTCTTGACTCATGGGGCTTGGATGAGTTTTCACCCACGATGTATATAATGGTTGCTTGTTACCATTTGGTAATTATCAGACAATGTGAAGATGAGTCTGTGGGAAGATATTCTCATAGATTTAATTGGTTTGTGCAAAAGTACATATCTATCTATGCACTTTCAATTGGATTGATATTGGATTGCTTCGTAAGTGGATTGTAAACAGATATGCAAGTCTACGTGAGACAAAAACATCCGACTAGTTTGGATTATGCAATTCAAATTGCATCCCAATACGAAAATGCTCTAAGTGATACTCGTATATCCACATTTTATAATAGCCACAACCAATCTAGAAATGACCAGTTCCTAGTTGAGTCAAGCTTGGGACCAAATGTGAAATCAGGAGTGGATTATTTCCATTGTCAGGGACATCAAACCCATTGTGTGAAACTTGGAGACTCTAGGTTTGAAGCGTTGAACTCTAACTCTCTATGCCTGGGAATGGAAGCCAAGAGCGAAACAAAAGTCTTGACCTAGAAGTTCATTCCACCTCTAAGGGTTGGAAGAAATTGACCAACCGTAAACGCTACCAGTAGTATAACTTACTACTATAATCAGCCAGTAATTCCACAACTTGAGGTAACCAACATTCGTGTTGGTTTTGCAAGTTTAGCACTTGGCACTTTTTAACTTCTTATAATATCTGAAAATCTGAAACCCTGAGAGAAATTTTAGAGGCCACTACAATTTTTTGGCACCATTGTCAAAGAATATACTAGCATTTCCTTGTGTAGTTAGCTTACACGTGGCTTTTTTGTGTGTACATCGTTTTTTTAGGAGAGTTTATGAGGGAATAGACTAGAGAGAAAAATAGCGATTAGTTGTTATTTTTTTGTGATTTTTTGTATGAAAGTATAGTAGAGAGAGAATCAAAGGAGTGGACCGTGCCTTGACTAAGTGCCAAACCCTTCAAAAATCAAAGAAAAATCATTAAAACTATAAAAAACCACTAATTTTTGGCAATCTATCCAAAAAAAAAGACCAACAAACGCTTTCTAAACAAAAAATCTCCATCACTCAACTAAGCTAACCCTCGCCGACTTGGTAGTACCTCCTGGCAGTACCTTCCGCCACATCAATAGAACCTATTGTAGCTTGATCGAAAGTTAGTTTCTAGCCATTTTGCGGAAACTGCCAAAAACAGCCAAATTTTTTTAAAAAATCCCTTGTAAAAGATGTGCAAAATTTTAAAATTGCTCCAAACAACCTTTGCCTAGCTCCATAATGCCCATCAGGGAAGTAGTTGAAGTCAACAAAGGTTAGTTGGGTGTTTTCAAGTCTCGGCAAAGGTTTTGTACTCCAAAAATAGCACCAAACAAAAAGAATCCTCACCATACTAACTTTCGAAAAAAGTAGCTGCTACTAACCTTCGCCAGTTTGCCAGTAGCTACTTTTCATTGCTTTTTAGCTTTTAAAAGTTCAACAAAGATTAGTTCCCAAAAAAAATTGGCCATTGAAGGTTCCTACCAATCCGTGAAGTTTCCAAGTCCCATCCAACTCTCACCAACCCTCATCTATGCATCAATAACCTTATCCGACCTCATAATATTTGAAAAATATTGTTCTGAAATCTCAATGAAGCGAGCGAAGGTTAATAATTATGACAAAATCTTGTGTGAAAGTTCCTAGTAAAAAAATATTCATTTTGCTTTCTAAACCCTTGTTGAGCTAATTTTGCAGTCCAATAACCTTTGCCTAAGCCTTCTGATTTTCATTCAAGTCTCCGTGCAAGTCGGCGAAGGTTGGTTGTTACTGAAAGGAGAATGGCGAAGGGTTTCCAATCTTTTTGATTTTACATACATTTATGAACCCTCATCTACCCATCCTTCACCAAGAAGAAACTTCGCCTGATTCACTAAAGCAATCATTTACTGAGTTATATCATATATCAAAGAGACAAACATTTTTGATAAAAAAAATTGGAAAATTTTCAAAAAAATTGTCGTATTTGCCAATGACTTCTCACGTGCATCACCCGCTTAATCACACACAAGTCATATGGTTTTGCGTTAAGGCCCTGGACCCCACCCGCACCTGATACCATAGTTGCCAACTATCACTCACTATTGTTACCATTCACGCCTTTACATCACCCACTTTTTTGTCATCTCCATTTAAATTCATGCAAATATCCATCTATATCTCTCAACAACCATCCAAGTGTTCCCTAGTGCAATCAACCATTGTCTGGCTCCCATCATCTAACTTGAACATACATACATCCATTCATAACACCAACCTCCAACCATCATCATCGGCCAATTCTTCCAAGATCCACTTAGATCTATTGTCGCCATAAGCCTCCACTCTCTATTGAACCTGCACAATGGATGAGATTGAGATCTAGTAGAATATTATCAACGGAGAATCCATAGCTACATCAAGCAGCAGAAAAAGAGATTCAATTAACTCAACAAATTCCAATGGATCCCCAGATTTCTATGCCAACGGTACCTTGATTTACATAGAAAACGTAAGGGTAAACTCTTAAACCTCGTAAGTCCATGAAGTAAATACATTGATTAGGAACTATTTGGTGAAGTAAGTGATTTGGCCTTTGGAAAAGGGCTGGTAAAATCTAGTCACTTCTTGTCCCCATAATTGTACAACTTTAAAATAACATAAAACTTATGTTTTTATGATTTCATGGTCCAAGTTCTCCATTAGAAAAGATGGCCATTCTACTTGAAATATGCATCATATGCAGAGATGACATGGGTGATATCATGGGTGACTGTAACTAGTTGGGCAAGACAATGCATGGCTATAACCAATTGATAACCAATTGAGGACAAAGGCGTTATTCTGAATTGTATGAAACAATCTTACACTATGCTCAAGATGTCTACCATAAAGCTCTAGGTCCCAAGATTAGCAGAATGAACAACCCAAAGTGCCTTGCATGTTGAATTTCAACATTCATAAGTTTTAACTAAGAATTTGTCACCAAAAGAACATTGCACTTGCCTTGCAACATCTAGATCACAGGTTTTGTGTGACCTAAATTTAAGAGACATTATGCATGTATGTGCCATGAACCTTTTTGCAAGCAAGATCAAGAATTAAACAATATTTGATATCAAACCAGAAATTACTGCATCATGACTCCAACATCCCAACACCTTATGAAACATAATAAGCACCCATAAATCAAGATCACAGTTCTTTCTATATGAAGCTCTGCAGAGATAAAACATTTAGGCAAGGTGACCAATTCACCAAAAGAGACCAGAATCAGCTTTGAATTATTTAAAACTAAGTAGTGATTCTTTCTATGCAGTAGTAAAAACTGTAGAATTTACAGAAATTGCAAATAAGAGAAAGCTCAATCGCTGGTTGAGGGCTCCTTGATCGTTTGAACACCCAAGTGAACAACATCATAGATGGTGTGGATTGATAAGTGCTGCAGGGTAGTGAATTTGAGTCTTCAACTGAATTTTGATTCCCAGGACATTGCCTTTTCCCAAACAGTCACTAAATCAACAAAACTGAAAACGCTCCAGCGTGCCCCAATCCTCCACAAAGAGCAAGACATGGATCCTCCACAAACAGCAAGGCATTAAAAGGGTGTTTATTTCACAACTGTAGCCACCTACTGCAAAAGCTTCGACTTAAAAAGCACAAACAGACTAGCCACAAGATCATGTCTGGTGGTTGAAATATGATAAAGCTAAACCAAACATGTCCCTATAAAATCTCTGCTTGGAAAGCATCTCTTTTCACACTTATGTGGACCTACCATCAGGAGTTCACAAAAGGGGAGAACCTTTTTACAATCAGAAACCTCATCAGGTGTATAGTGTTGATTAATCTCAAATTGTATTGCCTAGAAATCACTTTTGAGTTTAACACACTAGAAAATCCTTGAAATCATTGCTAAGTTTCCGCACAAAGGCCGTGTATGTCCGTCCAGCTGCACAACTGTGAAACAAAAGACTACAGTGGGAGATTACCTCACTTGCCCGCATCAACTGGCTTGCTTGATGCCCACAACAAACACGAGACCAAAAATTAGCAACACAAGATTTGCAGGGGAAGAAGAATCAAAAGGAGTTCATTTCCAGAAGGTAGGTGCGCCGCCTGATCAATAGATTGACAGCAGCTTTAAAGGGCTCTTCAAAAGCACTTGGCAGAAAATCCTCGCAGTTCTTCTGAGGTGGCTGGTCACTGGGCCTGATTGCCACAAGAGTGGCACCTTTCAAGCAAGTACCATCAGGAAGCTCCACAGAAGGGGCATACCACAACTTGATATTCAGAGCAGGAACCTGGGTTCTGTTAGAGGATGCAGATGTGGCCAGAGGCTTTCTTCTGAATTCTTTCAGCTGCTCACTGTTCAAGCAGAGAGTTCCTTGCCCATCAGCATCTGTGAGAACCAGGGACTCCAGGGTGGGATGATCAAAAATGATCTGCTGAAGCAGATAGTGTCTTGCAGAAGCTGCAATAAGAGAGCTTATGGTCCAAACAACTCTCATCTTCAGCCTCCCATCACTATAGAACGACTCCGGAATGCTGCCGTTGTCATCTTGATAAGGTGGAGTTCCTGAAACATGTGCTTCTTCGGAGCCTTCCCTTGCCTTTTCCCTCCCAAGCCTCTCCGCTATAGCTTTGTTCTTCACTTTGACAAGAGAAGAAGCTCCCAAAATAGCACAGCTTTCAAGCGTGCTACCAAAGTCTGCTTTCCACTTCAAAAGGACGCCCTGCTCGATACCAAGCTCTCCTCCTGGCAGCTCAATTCTAAGACTTTGAATGTCCTTGAAGTTTTTCAGAACCTCTCCAGGAGAGTGGTGAGACACATCCCCTGCCTTTGACTTCTTTGCCCCCCCCACCAAGTGCTGCTGAAGAGTCTGAAAGGGCTTCAAGATGCTTCCGTAGAAAAAGCGAAGAAAATGGGCTAAGATTCCCCTTCCCTTTACAGTCAAACTGCCATTTTCTTCTCCAGAAATCACACAATCTACCTTCACCACAACATTATCCACCTGAGGAGCCAGGTAATTAAAACGTCTTGAGACTGCGCAGCACCTTCCTAGAGCCTTAATATCAGCCAGCCTGTTAAAAACTGCCAAAACAAGGGAGTCAGGAAGACGATCAAAATTGTCTACTGCAGATCCCATTGGTGAAGTAGAATGCACCGTCCAAAGACCTCTAACGTTTTCTGTGTCTAGAGCAATATAGTGATGCAACCCTTCGATGCCACTTATTTTGATCTTCTCTGCACACTGCTTTACTACAAAACTCTGGTTCCACAGATTCCCCTTTCCCACAACATGAAGAAATATAACGCAAGATCTACATCCTATACTACAGATGTCAGGAATTCCAGAAACATTGACATGGTCCTTAGATATTAGAAAGACCGTGTTTATGACTTTCTTGCTTGAATTATGTGAGCTCTGTAAGAAACATATGCAAAGCTTTCAGAATATTGCTAGCTTGTGAAATTCCAAGATCTTATTCAGCTTCAGAGACATGTTTAAGTTAGAAGTCAGTTATGCTACTGTCTACTCTGATCATAGCGAGTGCCTCTGGTGTTCAGAACGTGAGATCATGAATCATCTTTTGAATTTGGTTTCAATTCAGTATTCTATTTTAAAATCTCTGCACACGTCTAAAACCAGAAAACAAGCCCAAATTTTTCTGTGAAAATTAGAACACAAAAACAGCAGGTTTCTGCTAGCATCAAATAACCCCCTCTCCCACTTCTACCATCCCCAAAAACAAGACCAAGGGAATCAAAACCAGCCCACATCAGAAAAATCTTGCCAATCTCTTAATTTGATGTAGATAAAGTGAGAAAAGTGAGTTGCCGTTTCCCATCCAATGGACAGTAGCCTCGCCCACAACTTTTTCTTCTCCATCGCCATCTCTCAGGTTCTCCATCTAAGGTCTCCATCATCCCCCGTGTACTATAGCACAATCTCAGAATTATAGTATTTAAAAATTTATATTCATAAAAACTGCTTTTCTCTTTTAGAAAAATAATTTCTCCAATGTACCACAATGAATCCTCACAATGAATCATCATTTAAGGGGGATTGGGTTTGCTTGCCTTGCCATTCCTTTGCCAAAAATAGGAGTTTGTTAGTCCATAAGGGAGCTGCCCTCCTTGCCCCCGCCAAAAATAGGAGTTTGTTAGTCCATAAGGGAGCGGCCGAGCATATTCTCAATTGTGATTGAGGGTGGACATGATTGAGGAGGGAGCCACTCAAGCAAGGGTCCACCATCATCCAACACTAGGGTGGAGGAAAATATATCATGCATCTCCAACCGTTGTGGACGATGTTGGGCTCTTTGTGCACTCTTATTTAGACCCTCTTTCTAGATTTTGTTTGATTGACCAAGTGTAGGTTTTAGGGTTGATGAACATGTTTAATGCATTCTCAAATTTTGGATTTGCACTGCAATTGTCGTGACCAATTTTGGGTAGGTATAGAGGTGCCCGACTAGTATCAACATGAGTGTCAACTTGGGGTATTACAAAATCAATCTGATTGGTATGTGCTTTGTTGATACTTGTGTCATGCCCTGATACAGGTTTGGACCATTAGGGAGTGCCTTGGACATAGGGACCGAGCCTAATCTGGATAGTAGTCGAGTAAGACCATGGGATCACACCCGCCGGGAATCCATGTGGATAGTTAGTCTAGGTGATAGTAACGACTATGAGTGACTTAGGAATGAAAATCTAATGAAAATTTATTTCTACAAAACAAGAAAATAGTTATTCTATCAGCTAATAGAATCAAGTTTTATAGGAAGCTTATCAGGCTATAGAAATAGCTATGACATAAAACCACTTAAGGAACAGATAAACTTTGATACCATGATGGGGAAAGCTGGGTCCGACAACTCGGCCCTGGCCGAACAAGCGGGTCGGGATGATCCTACAAATGCGTGAAGGTAGTGTCCGACAAATCCCTCGGTGCGTGCACTATTGATAACTAAGTCACGGCCCTGGCCGGACAATCGGGTCGGGATGATCATACAAATGCGTGAAGGCAGTGTCCGACAAATCCCTCGGTGCGTGCACTATTGATAACTAAGTGACGGGAACACAAGAATAAGTTAAGAGCTTGATTGCATGGTGGTTGCGGAAGCAAAGAGCAGACAATCAGACAAGGCAATCAGAAAGTCAGACAGAAAGCAAAAAGCATGTAATACTGTCAAAATCTGATCGCAGAACCAGACAATAATTTATTCAGGTTAAGTATAATGAAATACAACTGAGATAATGCAGGTGAGTGAAGGTTTATAAAACGACCCCCAAATAGACTATCAATCTAAGGAAATACTAACGGAAGTCAGTCTATACCACAAATATAGCTCAAGCACCATTGGGCATGGAGTCGAAAATAAGGCGTTCATGATCACAGGCACTTTCAATGGCAATCGGCTAGACAAGTTTCAAACGGTCAACAAGCAATTTTCAGATAGCCTAGAGGAATTTGAAATGGACACGAACCATTCCATTGTAGAAAGCCATGACTTTCAGAAAGCTAAATGGGCTATTAGGATTTCCCTCAATCAATGGGCTTTTACCTCGTTCATTATAAATTCACAATAACAAAGACAACCGATTACAAATCCAGTTCTTGCTTAGCAATTAGACGGTTATAGTTACTAGAGTATTTCAAGAAGAGATATGGGTTCAGTGACTTCCCCACATGCAGCAAGATCATTGGCTTTGTAAATGTCGGGCATTTTTAACTCGTCAAAAACCAGGGAAATCTACACCATTCCAAGATATGCAACCACAGGGTTAGAGGCAGCAAAAGATAACACCAAATCTGATCCAACAAAAGAAATGGTGATAACACAGTGCTAGAGATCAAAGCAATGAATCAATAGCAATATAATATAAGCAGTTTGCAGCGAAGACCAAACACAAAAGTTAGAGTGGAAGGCACCAGGAAGATCAGCCTCTTCTCCTTTCCTCCTCCTTTCCAAAGTGAGCAGTGAATAATGATGGACAACAAAATGAGAAAGGCTGAGAGTAGAGTGGGAGACACAGAAATGGGAGGCACCAAGCAGGGATCAAACAACCTTGTTTCTTCTCCTTCCATCTTTCCTTTATCCAAAACTCTTTCTCTGCCTCTCTCTCTCTCTCAAAATGACAATGGATAATTGTTACGTAGAGGCTGGCCCCTTCTAATGCTAGAGAGGGCTGAGGCCCAAAGAGGTGCACCTTTTTGTGAATGGCCACCAACAAGGGATTTTTTGGTAATTGGGCCCAAACTTAAGGGCGGAGCCTCAAATTCATTTTTAAATCACTAAAGTGGCCTTCGGTAAATAAAGTGGCCATTAAATTGGTTTTTAAGACGAACTGACACCTCCTAGCCCCGACAAACCTGGGATCTAGGGGTATAAGCCTCCTAAATATATATATATATATATATATATATAACATAATTAATAAATAGATAGTACTTTAATAAAAGTGCAACCGGTCATAATGGGCCATTTATGCATCAATTTCAAGTAGTCCCGCATTGGCATAATAGCATGCGACGATGATTTTCCATCAAAAATAACTTGAAAAAGGAGTCTTTTTTCCCGCAAATAGTGGCGACCTTCACGGGTAAAGAATGGTCCCCATTCGTCGAACTCAAAATCTCAGGTTCAAAAGACCAATGGACTAGCCAATAGCATCCTAGGCTAACCCAAAAGGCATACAACAACATGTCTTCAAGATGAGCAACAATTAATTACCCCCCTGGACCGGTCAATAGCATCCTAGGCCGACCCAAAAGGGTTCCAATCAGCATCGGATCTTCATGAAGAACAGCATCTCAGGTCCTACATACATGGCTTGAGAATCCAAGCATGCTCTAGCATTGATATCTTCTCCAAATCATTAATAAATGTAATTGCTTCATTCGTAACTTGAAACACAAGCTCTGATACGATGTGAAAGAATTCAGATCATTGATGATCCAAATCCATAAAGAATCTTTGGTTACAAAACAAGCTACTCCACCAATCTTGCCAATGTAGAAAAATCAACATCTACACACAAAATAGAATGCAAACTGTAATAGAACTTGATCAAACATGACTCAAAACATAAATAGAAGCTAATGTCCATACAACAACAATACCCTACTGTATTTCACATGTGTGAACCTGAAAATAACAAATATAAATTATTCTACATATAGAATTGCAATACATTACAAGTATAGTGCACCAATGAATAGTAGAACCCAAGAGAACCATGTATAAGCATGAAATGAGATAGAGAAGAGAGAAGATCTGCTTCTCCACGAGTTACATCCTTTTATAACAGGTCCAAACCCTATTTGGCCACTTGGCTTTTCTTCCAAAATATAAACCCTACTATATTTAGGTCTAGATTCAATGTACCCAACATTTAAATTTGAATCTACTCAAACTCGACTTCTAACTTTCCCACACTTTCCAAAAGTGTTTATTCAAATCATAGATGCACTGCGATTCTGAATCGCGATTCAGAAACGTGTTTCGAGATTTTTCCAAAATTGTGCAGAATCGTTTTTTTGTTTTTTTGAAAATTTTTTAGGCAATATGGGTATCAAATGAAAGCTCTGATTGAGAGCATTATGACTGTGTAGTTTGCTGACAATTTCAGGTGCGAACCACCAAAAAGTGTGTTTTCACTCAGGGAGTTAAAAGGTCAAATCATGAAGAGGCCCCCGGACCCCGCCGTTGGGGGGCGTTGCCTCCCAAAACCCCCACCGGGGGGCTACCGCCCATTTCCCGAGGGGCTACCGCCCCCCGAACCCCCTAGAGCTTCCTGCTATATAGACACTGTAGATAAAAATGCTACCATCCCCCTGTAGATAAAATGGGGTCCAAATGCGCGCCGAGAAGGGCCCAATATTTATGCCCCCAACTGTATGTACATTGCACTCACATCTCCAGTGAAACGATTGCAAAAGTGATCATCATCCATATAGTTGATAGTCCAAACTGTAGCATTAACATTTACTAAAAACCAAAGCAAATGACAACCGGATAGCTACTAAAATAAGATCTGTTTGTGCCTCATCTACTGCTCTGAGAGGCAAAACGCTGGTTTGACCATTGATCCCCTAAAAAAATTTCAACCATAAGCTATTTTTCCAAAAATATTATTATTATTATTATTATTATTTTCAAATCTGGGTCGCGAATCGCGATTCACGAATCTCAGACCCAACGAATCGCGATTCGGTGCATCTATGATTCAAATGCATTTTAGGCTAATATAATTTTGAAAAGTCAAACTCTAAGTCTAATATAAGGTTGGCCTCAATTTGCCATATAAACAAATGTAGCAAATATGACTAAACTAGTTGAATTTCTCATAGGAACAGCCTCTCACACGTGAGAGATCATCAATATTCACAGGGGTATGCTTGATCAACTAGTAAAACCTTGCCAAATGGCAATTTTCAACTTGACTAGCTTTTCACTAGTTCACACATATGTAAATCAAGATTCTTTCAATCTAATCAAATTGAATACATCTAGGCCTAACATCCACATGTGGGAACAAGCTCCACACATGTGGGATCAAGTTATACACATAATATCATGAATCCATATTATTATCTTATAATTCTTTTAGCTCTATGCTAAATCTTGTTCTTATTTTCTATAGGGTAAAAGTTTCAATATTGCATTCAATGCTCAATTAAGTTGTATCAATTGCACTCTCCAACAAGTAAGACAATAGTAAAATTTAAACTAGTAGCAAGTGGTAAAGTCAAGCAATAGATGAATAGGCAATGAATGCGGTGGGGTTCGTATATCAAACTCCTTTCCCGAGCATTATGGATGGAGAGACCGATACCATTTACGAGTGGAATTAGTTTACATGCAACAATTTTTGAATTTTTATGGGTCATAATATCCTACTAAACATTTTAACTATAATTTGATTATGATTACCATCTATGGGGTTTGTATAAATTTTGACATGATAGTTTGCACATGCATGCAAAATCCACATTGCACAAAGATAAGAAGTCACACTACCTAGAAAGAGTCAAGACTCATCATGCTATTTCTCAAAAAAGACTTTCCGCATTTTGAACTCTTCAAGAATCTAAAGTAAATATTTTACAAAAGTTGAATAGCACAAGAAAAAATCTAAAGTTATTTACATATGATAGATTTGATTCATTTTGAGTTCAGTTTCCTAGAAAGATTTGTTTTTCAAAAGATTTGTGCCCTATGCATCACAAAATTAGGCCAAGCCCATTAGTTGAATTGGATAATGTTAAAACCCAGCCCACATAGGCACATACTTGATTCCAATTGTTCTGCATGTGCACGTTTGGAGTTTACTATAGAGGATCTAAATTGGGTTTTCATAACAGCTATTACACCAAGACGTGAGACACTCATCACAAGACAACCCCCATTGAAAGAAGCAACTTTGTCAAGGCCACCAGGCTTAGTTGGGTAAGAATGTTGCTTGTTTCCGTGTAATCCATGTTTAAATTTGACCTATTATTACTCCAGGTGGAGTGCATATTTGTGCAAAAAAAACCAGGGTCCCAAGGCTTGACGTCTTACTTGATGTACTCTGTATATTTGTGCATATGAATGCTAGCGCAGGTAACATTAGTGATGAATTACAACATCAAAAACAATTTATCAACTTTAGATTGATCACTGTTTTTACACTTTACATACCTTTTAGAAACAAAAGTGAAGAAGATTGCACATCCTGTGGGTGATCCTTACTCACAGTCCACCACATAATCAAGCTCATCAGGAGCAATGCCATCGCCAGACAACATGACGGGACCCAAGTTGCTCCTTAAAACATCATCATCATCCCCAAATCCTTCAACATTTATAACAAGCACAGCAGGTTTTGGTTCTTCTGCACAAAACTCTGATCCAAAACCCTCTTCACAGTCATCGCGCTTTACTTGATCCAATATAGCACTCGATATGCACGATTCCAGTATATGCTGTCTCCCACATTCGTCTACTTCAATCACATCAACCTCATCAGGATAAATTCCATACCCTAAAACTGAGAGGTAATCAATTGAGGTGAAATCTTCATCATTTTGCTTGTATTTCCGCAGCAGATCGGATAGAAAAAATGCAGAAAAATTGGGATCTCGTTCTTCTGGAAAGGCTTCTGCTCCCCAAGCCACGTCTTCCAATTCCTGACCCACATCCTCAAGCATCTGAAGAATTTGACCTTCGCTTCAAAATCAGATCACAGCAGTAGGTTAGAACAATTCTCAAAGAGGATTTGGCATACAAAAAAAATAAATTACTCTGCCATCAAAGGATTGAGACTTTAAGAAACGGACGATGCTTCTCAAATTTGTCTAAACTGATGTGAGAGCTGTTTGTGAACAATCCATAATGGTGATTCTGAGCATCTGCATAAGTTGTTTCAATCTCAATAAGAAGCTCCTCATGCCATAGACAAGACTTACTGGAGTCATAATCTATATAAAATTTGCAAAGAATAGAAATTTTTTTCTCGCAATAGAAGCTCCAGCAAAGTCTTAACTAGGGATCAATTCAAGAGCCAGGCAGATGTCACCTGTTGGAAGCTGATAACATATGCAATTCGCCATCTATGATCTGGCTCTTAAAATTCAGGATGTAAACCAGCAGCAAAGCAAGAAAACCTGATACTCTATTGCAATAACTCCAAGCTGCAATTAGCACCCTGCTGCTGCTGCTCCTTTTTCTTCATGATGATCATGACCAGGGAGGACACGGCACAACCTTTCACAAATATGATCGTGACATGGATGATCAGGTGCGAGCAAAACAGTGTTAGGGAACCAGCAATACGTGGAATGAAACATCAATTTTAATTAAAAAAATTATTTCATAAGTATTTCAAAAAATCATAGCTCGCACAAACATGCTAAATCAAAGCATATAGTAGATCGTTGGGAAGCTAATTTTGTAAGGAAAATTCATGCGCAATAACTTTGTAAGGGAAATTCATGCGCAATAACTTTGTAAGGAAAATTCATGCGCAAAAACTTTGTAAGGAAAATTCATGCACAATAACTAGTTACCTGAAAAATAAAATCAAAACAAGAAATGCAGCAAAATAAGAGTAGAGAGAGAGAGAGAGAGAGAGAGAGAGAGAGAGGCAGCGAGCAGTAGGTAGAGAAGGCGGAGTAGAGGCAGAGCGCAGCAGCAGCAGCCCAGGGGAGCGAGAGGAGACAGAGAGGTAGAGAGCGCGCGCCAGCCAGCCCAGGAGAGAGAGAGAGAGAGAGAGAGAGAGAGAGAGAGAGAGAGAGAGAGAGAGAGAGAGAGAGAGAGTGGGCCATACCTCTATTATACACATGTCAATTGGGCTTGAAGGCAAACAATGCATGGCCAGATGTGGGCCATACCCTCTGTCGGACACGTGTCAGTACGGCTTCAACAATAACAATGCATGGCCACATGTCAGATCGGCTGACAAAAAGTTTACACACGTGTCGCGCAACATGTGTTCAAACATGCTGATGTGGCAAGACAGATGTCGTGCACATACTGGCCGGTGGTGTGTATGTCGTCTCCGTGTTGAGCGCGAATTGGTCGACTAAACTTTTTTCAAAATAGTGGGAACATATTCACCTTGTGAGGGAATGGGGTTCTCCATAAAAAAATTCTCAAAATTTGATTTCATAAGAATTTGACTTAGTGGGAAATGGATTCGGCATTTACTTTTTTCACTGGGGAATCATACAAGATGTTGACTTGCAAAAAACACAGAAATTTCACACAAATCAAAAACGTAAAATCAAAAGATAGCTATTGAATGTCATAATGCGATGTATGACTTATTTAATCACATGACTTACAAAGGACAAAGTTGTGAGAGTCCTCGTTAATACTCGTATTGATTTTTGTTCAGGCTAATGCATCATTTTATTAGGCTTCATAATTGTCCAACATGTCCCCACACTTACGTGATACTAGTCCCTTGGTACCAGGCTATATGGCTGAATTTTGAAATTGACATTTGGTGAAGTGTTGAATGTTGTTATGGTTCACTAATTGGTAGTACGTGCTACTAGAGGTGATTATTTGTAGCATCACAAACACACTTTTTCTAGCACAAAAAGTCAATTTTCGCTCATTTGCGCCCATTTCATCCCTAATCTAATACATATCTTTACTGCCCAATGACAATAGTTAAGTTGTTGTTGAAACCTTTTGACGCATTCAAAGAGATTTAGTTCTTTTGGAATCATCACCTTTAGAAAAGTGCACTTTCCTAGAATTTCAGTCAATTATTTTGTTTACATGGGTGAATATCACTTGGTGTGATGCCATGGCAAGTAGTTAGATATTGTCCAATCCCTTCTAGTAGCAACACCCAATTTGGTTAATTGTAGCCAAAGTTATGATCAGTTGAAGTTTTAACAAATTCTAAGCAGTTTCTCAGAATCACTGATGTGTGTGACTATATGGTGTATTAACTCATTTGATTGAGCTTAAAAGTGACTGTTTTCAGGTTTGGAGTGTTGGGGATGATGACAAGCTGACACACAAAGGGTGGTTTGATAGGCCGCAACGGAAAAGAGGTCATCAACCCCAATCAAAGAAAACAATGATGAAATAGTTGAAAACTGATGAATAAGGATCTTGGATTACTTAGAGACTAAGAATTAGAGCAATTTTGATTTGAATTAGATGTCAGAGTAGGTGTTGTAGACAACCATAGAGAATGCGAACGATTTAGGCGTCTGAGATAGATAGTCGTGCTATTCTCTGTTTCTAATAGATAAGTTTTGATAATGGTGAGAAAGATTGAGAGGCATTCAAACATTCAACACGAATACAACTGATATAGAAAAATATCGCTTCTGTATAAAAGGGTGTTGTAGTAACAACAATATCAGATCACAAAACAATCGCGCGAAGCGCGTGATCCTACTTACAAAAGCTAATGAATGCTATCTTTCAAAATACTCTTTTCTCTCTCTAAAATGATCACTAATGCTGAGGAGTCAGCTACTAGAAGACCGCTTTTGGTCGTTTGATCTTTGTGAAAACATTGCTTGATCATCTCCTTCTCTTCAAATGCTCAGATGTTTATATAGCTGTTAGAAGATCTCTAGTTATTCTAATTATAGTTTAAAAGATCATTAGCAGCCCTTATAGATGATCCGTAGATCGTGAAGATATGAAGAAGTACAGCAAAAGAATCTCCTTCGTACGCGTCAGGAGAAAGACAACATCTTGGCTGACTAAGATTTGTATCATCATCATAAATGCGATATGCTTTATGTGATGTTGAGTAGCCAATGAAAATGTACTTACATCTTACAGGGTCTAGCTTCTTCCTCAAATCAGACAGTATCTATGCATAGTAGAGACATACGAACACACGTAGGTGTTTAAGACTTGGGTTGTAACCATAGCAGACTTCAAACGGAGTTTTAGGGTCAACTGCCTTTGTGCTAGAATAATTTTGCAGATAACAGGTTGTAGATATTGCTTCAACCCAAAATTTCTTGGGTAACTGAGCATTGGACATCATGGATCCAACAATGTTCGATTCTTTCTTTCAACCACTCTGTTTCGTTGTGGAGTATAGCTTGTTATGAACTGATGGTGCATTCTGCATGATGATAGATAGTCCACCATTTCATCAGACATGTACTCTCCCCCTGAATCAGACCGCAGAGTCTTGATCTTCTAACCAGTTTGAGTCTCAGCAAACTGTTTGTATTCTTCAAAATAGTTAAAGGCCTCATACTTATTCTTAACATAACTCTGGTAAATCGGGAGTAGTCATCAATAAATGTGATGAAATATAGAGCTTGTGACCCAAAGAGGGCATGCTCATAGGACCACATAAATCGCTATGAATTGATTCAAGAATGGACTTCGCCCTTTTGGCTTGTCCCTTTGGAAATCTTGTTCTAGGTTGTTTTCCTAGTAAGAAATTTTCACAGACAGTTTGATGTCCTTGACCATGCTATTATGATGTATATACAGGATCGACCTCATGTTTAAATGACCCAATCTTTGATGCCATATAAGCGTATCTAAATTACTCACAATAGTAGTAATTGCATATTCATGACCCAAGATATATAAATTTCATTCTCTGTGTGCAGAGAGGACTTCATTACAGTTCTTATCCAAAATGGTACATTGTTTTGAATTGAACAAGGCTCTATCGCTCTGATCAGTGTGAAGGATTTCAAATCATTTATGATCCAATCCATGTCCTTAATCTTTGGTTACAAAAGAAGATACTCTACCAATTTCACCAATGTAGAAAATCAGCATCTACACACAAAATGAGATGCAAACTCTAATAGAACTTGATAAAACATGAACCAAATGATAAAGTACTATTGTTGTCCATACAAAACCAACAAGCTATTGTATTTCACACGTGTGGATCCAAAAATAACAATTATAGATCATTCTACACATAGAATTGCATGCAATCACAAGTATAGTGCACCAATGGATAGTAGAACCCAAGAGAACCATGTATAAGCATGAAATGAAATAGAGAAGAGAGAAGATGTGTCTCTCCATGAGTTTTCTCCTTTTATAGCAGGTCCAAAACCTATTTGGCCACTTGGATTTCCCTCCAAAATGCTAACCCTACTATTTCTGGGTCTCTAGATTCAAAGTACTCAACATTCAAATTTGAATCTACTCAAACTTGCCAATCACAAAACTAGTTAACACTAATCAACTAGTTAGTTAGTCTTCGTTGTTGCTATTCGTTTCAGTTGGGCGTGAAGCCCGTTGAGCTGCCAGTTGGCAATGCGAAAGATTCTTCTTTGTTTGTTTCGTAGTTTTCTCATTTTGTGTCCCTTTGCGGTTTGCGGTCATGGAGGTGTGTTTACGATCCACGAATAGTTCACGAATCGTTCATGCTTCGAGTCAAGGGACGTTGACTGTCGCGAATTGTTCTTGTTCGACTTTCATATCTTGTTCGTGCTGTGACAAAGTTGCAGGAGTTCACCATTTCTGACAAAATAGGCTTCAGAAGTGTGAAAGTACTCTACTTTAGGACCATAAATGTATCTACAAAAGATCCACAAGAGTGATTGGATGCTTGCTTAACAATCTATCAAAAAACTAGACACAAAAAAGTTGATCTAGATTGGCAATTTGACAAACAACAAGCATTAACAATCAAAAGCATTGATAAACATTGAAATCCGAGCCCACACATGTGTAATACAGGCTTTAGTACGGCCTTCAACCTGAGAAACAAGTAGAAATTGATTTGGTTTCATTTGAATCACAAAAACTCAATGTACATAGTGAACTAGCTTGAGATTGCCAATGAGCTCCAATTTTTTTTTTTTTTTTTACATAGCAAATTCGACTTCCTTCTTGAAGTTAGGTGGATTTCCAACATGTAATAAGGAAGTGAACTCACTCTCCTTGACCTAAAATGAAACCCTAGTCTATTTCCTAGAGTTATGCTTGGTAGGTAGCTAGTTGGTCAAATTTTCACCTTAAACTTAGGTGTAGGTCCTATAAAGTAGGGATGACCACCAAATAGACATGACCAACTCTCTTGACTTGACCTAACCTACATTAGGATGGGTTTCCCATGTGGCATCATGGCCTCACATGTGTGGGACCCACTTGTGTACACAATTTACACTATTCTACATGGTTTTTGATCAAGCTAGATTTGCCAATTTTTGGCAATTCTTCACACTTCTCCTCAAATTTAGCTTGATCTATTTACAACTCTCTTGATAGATCAATGAAAGCTTTTAGAAGTGTCTAAAAAATCCAGCTACAAAGAAGGAACTTTTGAGACTCCTATAGAGAATGATGTCCATGAAGGATCTTTCACCACCTCTTAGAGGATCCCTTACAAGATGTTCCATAAATGTGTCTATATACATGTAGCACACTTCAAAACTAAACATCATGCCAAGCCATGGATTCCAAGGCATTTTGTGCACTTGAAGATACATCAATTAAAATATTAAGTGCATAAATAATGTTGCCAAAGACAACTTGTCTTGATTGATCCATATGATTGAGCCTAGATGGCTCCATCTTGATACTCAAGGTTCTTCTTGGAGTCCTCGGGTCTTGAGCTTGTTCCTCCACTTGACTTGACTCCAAACCATCAATGAATTGAATAAGGTGTGATCCAAAGGGCTTCTTCAAGTTTACAAATCTTCCACTCTTGAAAGATCACATTTCCACCGTTGACAAATTCTTTGGCTGAAAACAAGTAGATTCTACAATCTCTACTTGAAGAGCAAAACACTACCATTATTCCTATCATTGAAATAGGATAATCTTTGGTCCTTACATTGGAATGATCATGCTCAAAGCATGTGGACCCAAATATTTCCAATACAAATGATGTTTCATCTTTTATGACACTATTCAAACTATTACAAAAATAGTTATCCAATGAAATTGCTTTATCAACAACAAATGTAGATTTCAAAGCATCCCATTTCATTGTCTTGTCATACAAAGTAATAAACACCATGAATCTTAAAGGTAAGAAACAAGTCACCTCATGTCTACTAATACTTTCCAAAAAGTATTCAAAGATAGTAGACTCTCCAATGCTCACCACCCTTGCAAGATGCACACTTGAATGGACAATTTGCATGCGATTTGATGACTCCCTTGGAACTCTCATGCTTTGAGGATGATCCTCAAGATCTTCCTCCTTTTGATGCTCCTCCTCAATGCAAGCAAGATCACACTTTGCCAAGATCTCCTCTTGAGTGATCTCCTCCTTTGCCAAGCTCATTCTTTTAAAAGCAACACTAGCTTCCAACTTAAACAATCTTCCATGTTTAAATCCCTTTGCAATGCAAACATCATTCTTCAAGATGAAGCAAACACCATGCTTAAAGTGGACATCCAAACCACTTTCTACGAGTAGACCAACACTAAGCATATTCTTGGTGATTGATGGTACATAAAGGACATTTTCTAGATCCTTGCATTTTGAGGATTCTAGACACAAAGAGATGGTGCCAACACCATCTATCCTACACTCTTCATCATTTGCAGTAAAGACAAACTTTTTAACATCATTGAATGAGAGTAAGGTTGAGAAAAAGTCCTTTTCACAAGACATGTGGGAGCTAGCCCCACTGTCAATCCACCAATTGTCTCTTGAATTGCTATTGCTTGTTGGTGAGGATGTAGATGCCATCAAGGAATACATCTACTTCATCCTCCTCCTCCTCCTTTGCAAGGTTTCCTTGTTTGTCCTCCTCCACTTGTGCTCTTAGCCTCTTGTAGCATTTAGATGCATAATGTCCCTTCTTTCCACAAAAGAAGCATTTTTGCTTTGACTTGTCCTTTGAGCTTGATGCATCATCCTCTTCTTTGGCCTCCTTTGGATGCTTCTTCTTTCCATTGGTCTTCTTTTTGCCCTTGAATGAGAAATTGGCTTTCTCATTACCATCCTGCAAAGACAAGGAACTCATCCTAGATTTTGCATGGAGCATCCTACACTCTTCAGCCACTAATACACTGTGAAGTTTTTCTATAGTTGGCAAAGTGTCTTGGATGGCAAAACTTTGGACCAAATTTGCAAAGTCATCTCCTAGACCATTAAGGACAATTTGTACAAGCTCTCCATCATGAATCTTCTCTCCAATGGAAGCCAACTCCCTATTTAGAGACTTGATTCTGAGTACATAATCCTGTGCACTCTCCTCACTTCTCCTCATGCTTTGCAAAATTTGATTTCTAAGCATAAGAACTCTAGAAGTGTCGCTAGACTCATAGATTGATTTTAAAGACTCCCAAGCCTCTTTAGCATTAGTACAAGCTAATACTTCTCTCAACAAATCATTGCTCACATTCATCTTCACACAATGAAGTGCAAGCCTAGATCTCTTCTTGTATCTAGCTAACTCCTGTGCACCTAGAGGTTCATCTTTATCTTCAATCAAGAACTCATAAAGGTCTTGGAGCACTAAGAGTGACTCCATTCTAACCTTCCAAATAGCATAATTTGTAGAATTCAACCTCTCACTAGCTTCTAGAAGGTATGCTCCAGCAGATCCCATCTTACTAGTGACTTTTACAAACAAGAAATAGATTTGATTGACTTGAAACTCACAAAGGTCTCACACTTGCAGTGTTTCACTCAAATTTGATTTCTAATCCAACAAATGGACTTATAATCACAGTTCTATCACTCCCTTACAAAGCTGGAATGAAGATAAGATGAAGTGAAAACTACTTTCAAACAAATCTTGCCAAGAAATGGATTTGATTGTCTCTAGGATCTCACTAAGGTCTCTCTCTTGTAGTTTTTCACTCAAATTATATTTCTAATCCAAAAAATGGACTTATAATCTCAGTTCTAGCACTCCCTCACAAAGTTGGAATGAAGATAAGATGATGTGAAATCTACTTACAATCAAATCTTGCCAATTTTGGCTATTTTTGGACAAAAAAATGACTTAATCTCTTTCTTCCTTCTTGGTGTACTTTCAAGACCTGTTTTTAACCTTAATAGGACTTGAACTCAGCCTTGATTAATTAGATTCCATGAAACAAATTCAAATCTAATCAATGGCAAATGATTTTGGTAGATTATCCTAGGATCTCCACCAAAAATCACACCAACAACTCACAAATTGAATTTTTTTGGATCAAATGAATACCATGCATTAAATGTAGGTTCAGAGGTGCCCACACATGTGGAAAGTACGGATTTGGACCCCTACCAAGTTTGGGATCAAATCTCCTCACCAAAATCAAGATTCTAGCTTGCCCTTTCAATACTAGCTTTTAGCACCAAAACTTGATAAAAATGGATTTGCATTAGATCAATGGCTTATGCTCTTGTACTTGGATCTGATACCATGTAAAAGTACTGTACTTTAGGACCATAAATGGATCTACAAAAGATCCACAAGAGTGATTGGATGCTTGCTTAACAATCTATCAAAAAACTAGACACAAAAAAGTTGATCTAGATTGGCAATTTGACAAACAACAAGCATTAACAATCAAAAGCATTGATAAACATTGAAATCCGAGCCCACACGTGTGTACTACAGGATTTAGTACGGCCTTCAACTTGAGAAACAAGTAGAAATTGATTTGGTTTCATTTGGATCACAAAAACTCAATGTACATAGTGAACTAGCTTGAGATTGTCAATGAGCTCCAAAAATTTTCTTTGTTTTTTTTTACATAGCAAATTCGACTTCCTTCTTGAAGTTAGGTGGATTTCCAACATGTAATAAGGAAGTGAACTCACTCTCCTTGACCTAAAATGAAACCCTAGTCTATTTCCTAGAGTTAGGCTTGGTAGGTAGCTAGTTGGTCAAATTTTCACCTTAAACTTAGGTGTAGGTCCTCTAAAGTAGGGATGACCACCAAATAGACATGACCAACTCTCTTGACTTGACCTAACCTACATTAGGATGGGTTTCCCATGTGGCATCATGGCCTCACATGTGTGGGACCCACTTGTGTACACAATTTACACTATTCTACATGGTTTTTGATCAAGCTAGATTTGCCAATTTTTGGCAATTCTTCACAAGAAGAAGGTCTATCTTATCTAGCAGGCATATCTAAAAGGCATTTTAGAAAAATTTCATATGTCTGATTGCAAACCAATTGATACTCCAATGGATCCAAGTATAGTATTGACTAAACCTACTTGTGCTGATTCTGATAGTGAAGTACTCTTATGATTCAATAATAGGATCTTTAGTGTATGCAATGCTATGAACTAGACCAGATTTAGCATACACTATTAGCACATTAAGTGAATTCATGTCTAATCCTAAGATCTCTCATTGGAAAGCGTTAAAGAGAGTGATGAGATATATTCAGGGAAGTTTAGATCACATCTTATGTTATGATGGAAATGCTATCAACCCACTCGTTCTGCGAGGCTATTCCGACTCAGATTGGGGAGGAATAGTCTCTACCGGAAAATCTACCTACGGGTTCTGTTTCTATTTGGCAGGGGAACCGATTTCATGGAACTCAAGGAAGTAGAAATCAGTTGCGCTTTCTTCGACAAAGGCAGAGTACATTGCAGCATGCCAAGCTTCAAAAGAAGTTGTATGGATCAGGTTATTACTTCACAACTTACATCACACTCAGTTCAATGCTACCACCATTCTGTGTGACAACTTGAGCTGTATTTTACTGTCACTGAATCCTAGATTTCATGGCAAATCCAAGCACATAGAAATCCAATATCATTTCATTCGAGAGAAAGTTTTCTCAGGGCAAGTGATCCTTCAATACTGCTCCACACAAAAATGGTCGCAGACATCTTCACCAAAGCGCTTCCTAGGATCACACACCATAAGTTCTTCAACATGCTAAACCTGACGAAGATACCAAGGCACCAACTGTGACCTTTAGGGGGATTGTTTGAAATAAAGCCCACAGTTATTTCCTTGGAATCATAACTTAGACAACCAATTTATTTGAAGGACGTCTACAATGGACTTCCGGCAGATCTCCAACAAAGGAGAAACCAATCCCATCATGATTTCAAGTTCGAATGTTAAGTTTAATAGCTTGAAGTCATTGAAGACTTGGCCATCTTCAAGGACTTCCACAAACTTGCATTTAGAACAAGTCTAAATGGTGCCTATCCCCTTGATCTTGCACACATCACATTTGCTTGTGAAACAGATGTTCCATTATCCAACACTTTCAAGCTACTTAACTAATCCTTGTTACCTGTCATATGCCAAAGAAAATAGTCAATTTTGGGAAATGAGCACATATGGCTCCCATTGGTGGATCTGGATGACTAGGGACTCTTCACACTTGTGAAGGCTTGTTGGACAGTACACAGCTTGTGGTTGTACTTGATCTATAAAGGGATCAACCAAATCAATGAGAAGTTGATGTGACATTGGCAAATTCTAGTCTTGCTTGTATTTTCCACATTTGTCTTGTATTTTTGTGATTGAAATGCATTTGTAGGCTTGAGTACTTTACTCTCTGTAAACAGGCCGAACTGGTACTATCTTCCACACGTGTGAGGCCGCTCATCCACGTTTTTAATCATTTGATCCATTGCTCTTGCTTAAATCATAGTATAAAGCATCTAGATCAAGATCTAACACCTAGAACTTGATAGATCTTTGGATTAAGCAATCAATACCTCTTAAAGATTGATAAGTACAATCACAATTGTCTTTTTTCTCTGAAAATTGACATGGTATCAGAGCCAAGTCTAAGAGTAATCTAAATGATTAATAGTACTTGTGAAATCATTGACAATGTGTTGTTTTTGAGTTTTACTTGAGAGGGCGAGTTCAAGGAGAGAGGTATCATCATTATTTTTGGTCAAGATCAATTTTTGGGCTACTGAAGTACTGTCCACACGTGTGAAACCGTACAACAACCATCAAATTAACTTCCATTAGTGTTTTTGACCCAAAAATGTGCATATTAGTCCAAAATTCAAGGTTTTTAGTGCATTGTCTAGATCTAGGTTCAATCTATTGAATGCTAATGATCAAATAGTGATTTGAGTCATTGAAGCAATTCATTTTAAAGCATTAGATCAGATCTATAAGTCTGATTTGTTCAGATCTTAAATGTGTGTGAAATATCAAACAAAATTGAACTAGAATCAATTTTTGGAGAAGTGAATTGCTAGGATATTTGTAGTAGATCTATTATACCATCATCCAAGTTGAACTAGGATTGATTGGGCCGAGATTAGAAGCTTTTTGAAAGCTAGAAATCTATCTTAGATCACCCTTTATCAAAAGATCTTTGTTTATCTCATAGGATTTCATTCACAATTACATCCATGGGTGGATACATGTTAGAATCTAGTGAGAAACTAACTTCCACAAAC
Source organism: Diphasiastrum complanatum (assembly GCA_029204225.1). NCBI lineage: Eukaryota > Viridiplantae > Streptophyta > Lycopodiopsida > Lycopodiales > Lycopodiaceae > Diphasiastrum > Diphasiastrum complanatum. The sequence goes on from CM055102.1 coordinate 5,992,626, forward strand.
TATTCCATTTGGAAAGTAAGGATGGAATCACTACTAGTGGTTCGTGACCTCTTTGATATTGTTTTAGGAGTTGAGGAAGAGCCTCAAGCTGCCCAAGAACAACTAAAATACAAGAAGAGGGTTAGATTAGCCCCACATTGCTTAAAGTTGAATGTAAGCAATGATCCCTTGAAGGAGGCGGCTTCTTGTACCACATAAAAAGAGCCTTGGAATTCACTAAAGAACATTTATGAATCCAATAACACTTCATGAATGGATTAGGAGATGAGTTCTCTAATCTAGTTCAATTTTTTGCTATTCAAGACCAACTTCCATCAATTGAAAAATTGTATAATGTTCTTGTGGCCGAGGAGAATAGGCTTCTACACCTCAAAACAAAAATGGGGTCCTTATCACTACATAATGGTGATGAGAAAGCAAACTTCACATCTAAAGGCAAAAAGAAGACTCATCCTTTCAAGAAGATCCAAGGCAAGGAGGCCGAGGCAAAGGATGGAGGATCTACCTCCAAAGAGAAGCAAAAGAACAAAGCCAAGCTAAAGTGTTTCTTTTGTGGGAAGAAAGGACACTTTTCTTCTGAATGTTATAAGAAGAAGAATGTACAAGGGAGTGAAGATCAAGGCAATCTTGCACAAGGGGAGGAGGAAGAGGATGGCTTCAACACATCCTTGATGGTAGCATCTACACCAACATCAAGCCAAGAGACATGATGGATTGATAGTGGGGCTAGTTCCCACATGTCATTCAACAATCATTCTTTTTCTAATCTACTTTCTTGTAATGATTCTAAAAAATCAATCTACACTGCTAGTGATCAAGAATGCAAGATAGATGGCATAGGATCTATTCCATTATGCTTAGGATCATCTAAGAGGATAGATCTTGATAATGTTTTGTATGTTCCATCAATTACAAAAAACTTGCTTAGTGTTGGTCAATTAATGGACAATGGACTAGATGTACATTTCAAGAATGGAGTGTGTTCCATTTTGAAAAATGATAAGTACGTAGCTAGTGGCATTAAGCAAGGAAGGCTCTTTAAGTTGGATGCTAATGTGGCTATTGCAAGTGTGAATATGGTTAGGGAGGAGTTGACTCAGGTGGAGCTTTGGCACAAAAGATTGGTCCATCCTAATCTTCAATCAATGGAATCTATGGCATCAAAGGACCTAGCTCTCGGCCTACCAAAAGCTTTCAAGAAGTGTGGCAAAGTGTGTGAGGCATGTGGCCTTGCAAAATCACACAAGACTTCCTACAAGAGATCTTTAACAAGATCTACCTCACCTTTAGATCTTATCCATTCGAATGTACATGCTTTTTCTCATGAAAGTAATGGAGGTGCTTTAATGTATGTGACCTTAATAGATGATTGTACTAGATACACTTGGATTGAATTATTTCCTAAGAAAAGCCTTGTATATGAAGCTTTTGTAAAGTTTAAGTCTCTAGTGGAAAGCAACTTACTTCTTGCATTAAAGTTCTAAGATGTGATAATGGAGGAGAGTATATCTCCAACAAGATGAGAGACTCTTGTGAGATAAATGGGGTTAAGAGAGAGCTCACTTGTCCTTACACCCCCCAACAAAATGGAGTGGCTGAGAGGAAAAATAGGAGTTTTTGTGAATGTGCAATGTCTTTAAGACTTGATGCATCTCTACCTATCACCTTTTGGGGGGAGGCCATGACTTGTGCTAATTACTTATGAAATAGGCTTCCTAGTAATGCTATTGGTGGGATCTCACCATTTCAAGCTATTTTTTTGGCAATAAGCCCAATGTAAAAGATTTTAAAGTGTTTGGATGTATATGTTATGTCCACATTCCTTTGGAAACAAGAAGGAAAGAAGATGCAACTTCCTTCAAAGGAATATTTGAAGGCTATAGTGAAAATAGCAAAGGATATAGGATATTTGATCCTATTTCAAGAAAAGTAAAAGTTAGCAACGATGTCTTATTTGATGAATCTCAAAGTTACAAGTTGTCTCCAAATGCATATAATCTCTTAGGTGATGAAGATCTTGCAACACTCGAGGAGGAGCCTCTTGAAATTGATCTTTTGGAAGATCAAAATCAAGTTCCAAAGGAGCCTAAAAGATCCACAAGGAGCAAGGCCGAGCCTTCAAGGCTCACATACTTTGAGAAAGGGAAACAAAGGGAAGACACAACTCCTTCTACTTATAACTCTTTTGTAACCACAATGCTTGAAGAGCAATCATGTTATGAAGATGCAAGTAGATCACAAGTTTGGAGAGATGCAATGCAAGTAGAGTTTGATGCTTTGATAGATAATCAAACTTGGAATCTTGTACACCTTCCATATGGGAAGAAACCACTTGCATGTAAGTGGATCTATAGATTAAATCACAATCAATATGGATCTATAAGTAAGTACAAAGCTAGATTGGTTGCTAAGGAGTTTCTTCAAACTAAAGGCACAGATTATGAAATAACATTTGCTCTTGTAGCAAAGCTTGTAACCATTAGATTGATCATTTGTATTGCTACTTTATTTAAGTGGAATATCTATCAAATGGATGTGAAAAATGCTTTCTTGAATGGCTACTTGGAGGAGGAAATATACATGTTGCAACCCGAGGGCTTCATCAAGGATGGACAGGAGGACCAGGTTTGCCACTTAAGGAAGAGCCTATATGGCTTGAAGCAAGCACCTAGAGCTTGGTACTCTAGATTGCATGATTTTATCTACTCTCTTGGCTTTGTGATTAGCTTTTATGAGCCTTCTTTGTACATCAAATGTAATGATGGAAAGATCATCATTTTAGTGCTTTATGTTGATGATATTGACAAGAAATGATGGTGAAGGCATAAGAAATGTTAAAGCTTCTTTGTCTAGTGAATTCAAGATGGTAGATCTAGGACTTCTTAAGCTCATACTTGGAATATAAGTTACTAGAGGTAGTGATTTTACTTTTATAAGTCAATCAAAGTATGCTACTTCCATTCTTGAAAGGTTTGGCATGAAAGATTGTAAGGGGATTGACACCCCTATGGAGCAAGTTTGTAAAGTTACTAATGATTGTGATGAAGCATCCTTTGAGGACATCACACTCTTTAGGAAGCTAATAGGCTCCTTAATCTATTTGACAATCACTAGACCAGATTTGAGCTATAGTGTAAGCAAGTTCAGTCAATATATGGATCGTGAGTGAGGTAATCATCGTGGTGGATCTAGTGTGCATTTGCTTTGTTTTGGATGACATGATGGATGTGTTGTGTAGATAGGATTCTTGGTGAGAAGCCTATGTACTACTCAAATCAGAGTTGGCAATGTCAAGCATAGGAAAGTTGAATATGCTTGGATGTCTTAGGGAGATGGACAAGCTATTGACATATAGCCTATGGTGAGGTCCGTGTACATTCATTCATTGAGTCATTGGTAGACTCATGTGCATGGAGCATGGGGAATGAATGGGGATCAACTTTCAAGATTGGCTAGACAAGATGTTAGGACAACGCAACTTGGAGTATCCATCTAGCTAGGCTGCATGTCAAACACTTACAAACATAGACCTGTAAAGCTAACATCAATGAGCAACTAAGGCTCAAACTGAGGCTAGTAGACATAACAATAAGTCACTGAACATCCCAAATGATTATTTTGTTCCAATGTAGCAAATGCATAAACACATACAACTCCGAATCAGATCTACACTTCCATGACAAGGTAACATGCAAGCACACACACACTCATGCAAACCAACAGAACTAATAAAGCATCAAATACATGCAGTATGAGCCATGTCACTCATGTGGTCAACTTGTGATCAAGTCAGATTGGAGACAAGTCAGTTGGTCAAGAGAGTTACAGACTCTTTATGTGAGTATTGTATATGTATGATACTTTGTGTGTCAAACATCTTGGTTTGTTGGTGTGCTTGAGTGTGAGTCAAGTAAAAAGTAGTAGAAACATGCTTTGGATATAGCTTTTGGATACTTCAGACAGTGGCTACATGTTGCTTATCTTTCACTCTTATTACATTTGAGCTTAAGAGAGAGAGTTAGAAATCAGAGTCAATCTGAAGTATATTTTATGTAAGTTTCAAATGTAATACTGTAATTATTGTATAGCTAATTATTCTACTATATTCAGCAGTGTTCAATATTTGATCTGCCATCAACATATCAATCGGGCAAATGTTCCGTAGCTGGCTACTTGGATTAGCCGAGTAGCCACACATATAAAAAATTATTGAAATTTTGACTTACATCACATAAGTATCAAGGAGGCTCTGACTTTGTCTGAAACTTCCAAGAAGAAGAGATTAAGACGCTAATGGTACAAGAACCCATTAGAGCTGCCATGGATTGGTATCTCAATTTTGGTGCTTCTCAAAACATGACACCATGTAAATTACTATTCGAAGATCTCACACCAGCACATTCGAAGTATGTTTACTTCGGTGATCAAGTGCACTACTGATTGGAGGCAAAGGATCAATATGCCTCTACCTTTCAAATGGTGAATTAACCTTGCTTAAGGAGTACTGTGCGTACCCAAATTGACAAAGAATTTACCGTCAGTCAGCAAGCTTACTGATTGTGAAAGATTCAAGTAGTTTGATCATAGTTGTTATATTTCCATATTTGGCAAATTGAGGCCGACTTTGTTTTTAGACTTAGAGATTGACTTTTCAAAGTTCATTAGTCTAAATTTCATTTGAATAAACACTTTTTGAAAGTGTGAAAAAGTTAGAAGGCAAGTTTGAGTAGATTCAAATTTAAATGTTGGGTACTTTGAATCTAGACCCAAAAATAGTAGGGTTAGCATTTTGGAGGGAAAACCAAGTGGCCAAATAGGCTTTGGACCTGTTATAAAAGGAGAAAACTCATGGAGATACACATCTTCTCTCTTCTCTATCTCATTTCATGCCTATACATGGTTCTCTTGGGTTCTACTATCCATTAGTGCACTATACTTGTGATTGCATGCAATTCTATGTGTAGAATGATCTATAATTGTTGTTTTTGGATCCACACGTGTGAAATATAATAGCTTTCTATCAATAGTACTTTATCAATTGATTCATGTTTGATCAAGTTCTATTAGAGTTTGAACCTCATTTTGTGTGTAGATGCTGATTTTTCGACATTGGTGAAATTGGTAGAGTATCTTCTTTTGTAACCAAAAATTAGGGACATGGATTGGATCATAAATGATCTTAAATCCTTCACATGGTATCAGAGCTTATATTTCAGGTTATGGAGGAGGAAATCATATCTATCAATGATATGGTGAAGATATCAAAGCTAGAGCATGCCAGAGGGGATTCTACACCAAAATCGAGTTTTTTGCTTTTTAAGATTGGATCTTTTGTACATCAAAACCATATATAGGTTCACAAACTTGATCAATTCTGATTTTTGATTTCACATACTAGATTTGGCCAATTTTTGGATCATTGGATCAACCTAAGTAGTGGTTAATAGATTGCATATCAAATTTTCAACATTTGCATGTAGATTTGGAACAGTCAATTTTTTGTAATTTTGTCAAAACCCTAATTTTGATTGGATCTCTAGATAGTGAGATTTTTGTACTTCATTTGAGTGTATTTCAATCTTAGGAAGTGGAAAAAGTTATTACATTGAGGATAGATCATAGGTGATCAAGATTCCATGATTCTATGTGTTGATTTGCTTGGTATAAGTGCTAGAATAGAATTGTTAAGATAGTTTCAAATCTTTGTGATTTCTTTTAAAAACATTTGTTGTTGTTCAAAGGAGTGCTTTGTGCATTGAAACAGGTCTGAAGATCAGATCATTTCTACATGGCAACCTCAATTGGAGTCATGTTGGAAGCCAATGATATGCTTACCTCAAGTAACTATTCATTGTGGAAAGTGAGGATCGAATCACTTCTTGAGATGAATGATGTTTTGGATATTTTTGTAGGTTTAGAGGAGAGACCAGCAATACAACAAGATCAAATGAGGTATGATAAGAGGGCCAAGAAGGCTCTACACATGATAAAGATGAATGTTACCAATGAGCTTCTCAAGGAAGTTGGTAAGTGCACATCATCTTTGGAAGCTTGGGATTCATTGAAGAAGCTTTGTGAATACAAGGCTACTTCTAGAGTGTTGACTCTAAGAAGGCAAATCTTTTCTTGTTTGCAAAAGAATGAAAAAAGTTCAAGTACTTTTGTTTTGAGGATGAAAGCATTGAATGATGAGTTGGCTTGCATTGATAAAAGCGTTAAGGAAGGAGGGCTTGTTCAAGTGATTCTTAATGGTTTCTTGGATGCTCATGCTAAATGGTTTAAAGTATTGCTATTCAAAAGACTCTGCCAAGTTTGATGGATCTTCAAGAGATCTTGATCAATGAAGAATATAGGCTTCAAGCAAGAGGTGGACCTACATCGACACTTCAAGAGGATGCTATGTTCACAAAGGGTAAATTGAAGGGCAAAACCAAAAGTAAGTGGTCTAAAGGGCAAGACCAAGTGGAGGCTTCTTCAAGTGGCAAAAATAAGGATAGAGCTCAAGTTCTTCTATTGTGGCATCAAAGGACACTTTGCAAGTGAGTGCTACAAGAAGAAGAGAGATCAAGGAGACAAGCAAGGTAATCTTGCGCTTGATGAGGATGGTTTGGATGTTCAAGATGCAAATGATGTTGCTTTTGTGATGTCTTCATGTTTAATGATGGAGATATAGATCCTTGGTGGATTGATAGTGGAGCACATGGCCTTTCACAAAGAGTATTTCACTTTTTTGTTGGCATATGGAGATGACAAGGCCAATGATGGTGAGTGTGCAATCAAAGGGATTGGTACAATTCCTATTTCTCTCTATACAAATAGGAATGTTTATTTGGAGGATGTCTTGTTTATTCCATCTATTTCCAAGAATTTGCTTAGTGTGAGTCAAATGCTAAGTAAAGGCCTCAAGGTGGAGTCTGATGGAGATGCTTGTATGATCAAAAGGAAGGATGTCTTGGTTGGAAAAGGTAAAAGGCAAGGAAAGTTGTTCAAACTAGATGCTTGTGTTATTGCTAACCAAGTTGGATGTGTTGCAAGGGATCAAATACCTATTCAAGAGGTTTGGCATAAAAGGATGGGACACCTCAACTTCAAGTCATTGGAGGTAATGGCTAGAAAGAACGTTGTGATAGGTCTTCCAAGCCTTTAAGTGTCATCAAACATGTTTGTGAGTCTTGTGCTTTGTCTAAGTCACATAGACTACCTTATACTAGATATACATCTAGATCTACAAAGCCTTTTCAACTTGTGCATTTGGATATTCATGGATTTACTACAATTAGCAATAGTGGAGCTAAGATGTATGTAACATTCATTGATGATTTTAGTAAATTTTGTTGGATCTATCTACTAAAGAGCAAGGATGAAGTGTATGATGTCTTTATCAAATCCAAGAATGTAAGAGAGAACCAATTTTCCACAAGGATCAAGTGCTTAACAAATGACAATGGTGGTGAATACATATCTACCAAGTTCAAGACCTTTTGTAATGAGCATGGGATCAAGAGGGAGTATACAACATCAAGGACCTCACAACAAAATGGAGTGGCTGAAAGAAAGAATAAGACTTTATGTGAAAGTGCTAAAGCCATGAGGTTAAGTGCTAATCTTGACAAACCATTTTGGGATCAAGCTTTTTTGTGTGCCAATTTCTTGTGCAATAGGTGGCCGAGTGCTATTTTGGATGGAAGGACACCTTTTGAGATGCTATTCAAGAGGAGGCCGAGTGTCAACTTTCTAAGAACCTTTGTATGCACATGCTATGTCAACATTACTCTTGATGATAGGACCAAGGAGGATCCATCTTCAAGAAGAGGTATTTTTGTTGGATATAGTGAGGTGAGTAAAGCCTACAAGGTTTACATTCCTTCTACTAACAAAGTGATTGTTGGTAGAGATGTCATCTTTGATGAGGGGAACATTCCAAAAGTGTCTTCAAGCATGATTGATGGTGATGTGGATGGATCTAACATTCTTGATGTTGATGTAAAGGATCCTACTTTGGATGGTGATGATGATGGACCTTCATCAAGTTAAAAGTCAAGGAGAACGTCAAGGGAAAGACAAGTACCTTCAAGGCTCACATATGATGAAAAGGGTAAGCAAGTAGTTTTTGGAAATTATGTTGCTTTACTAACCTGTTTTGATGAACCTACAAGTGTAGATGAAGCAAGGAAAGAAGAGGAGTGGATCCAAGCAATGGATCTTGAGTATCAAATTCTTTTGGAGCAGCACAACAACAGCAGCACTAGGACTAGCACAAAAGTGCCAACAGATCTCCATTCGACGTACCAACTTTTGAACACATTTGTCTAGAACGCAATCGCCACCAAAACAATATTGGACATTCGTATGGTGTGTGGAAGAAGACACCGATATCACTCTATGGGCAAAAATAGATATCAGCTCTAATACCACTTCTATTAAAGAAAAACAAATAGTTATAACCAGGGGGATTGTGGATTACTTGGAGAATGGAGTTATGAGCAGTTCTTTGTGTGTGAAATCAGATTATCAGTGTAGGAGTCATAGACTGTTGTGAAAGAAAGATTGCAAAAGGAATTAGGCGTCTGAGACAGCCATGCAATCCTCTAATACTTATAACCTGATATGAAGAGAATGTAAATTAATTCAGGCGTCAAAGACAACCATATAATTCTCTTCTTAATAATTTGTGTGAGAGGAGCGAGAGTTATCATTCAACAAGAATGCTAAGATGTAGAACAATAGCAAATCTGTATATTGAAGTTGTAAATACAACGATCAGTCCACAATACAATTGCGCTGATAAGCGCGTGAACCTACTAGCAGATTAAAGACAAATGTTAAGGTTCTAAAATAGTTCTCTCTCTCTCTCTCTCTCTCTCTCTATATATATATATATATATATATATATATATATATATATATATATATATATATATATATATATATATATATATATATATATATATATATATATATATATATATATATATGATCACTAACTCTGAAGAGTCAGCTACTGAGAAAAAGACGTTCTTCACTATCTAACCTTACATATCATAATTCTCTCCTCTTCATGCCCTCGCTCAATTACATGTATGTATACATATCAGCTGAAGAATCTTGTACTAGCTTAACTTTACAACTACAAGATTGATAACAGTTGTAAAACTGATTAGTTCAATGATGGAACGTGAAGGCTTTATGGTCTGATTGCGAAAATCTGTGTATTTTTTGGCAGACTGAAAATGCGACACCCTTTGGCCTTTTGGCCTTTGCCTTTACTTGAGGAGAGCCTTCGGAATTTGTAAGACACCTTCGGCGTTTGGAAGACACCTTCGGGATTTGTAGGACAAGTGTCACATTTTTCGCCTATCAGAAAACCCATATAAAAACACAGTGGTGGGTTTTTCGCCTTTTTCGCCTATGTGAAAACCCGTGTAAAACTGTAGTGTCGTTTGTCAGAAAACTTAGTGTAAAAACACAGTGTCAGGTTTTTTGCATTTTTTGGCTATGCAAAAAAATACGAGTAAAAAACCAGATTGTAACGACAATTCAATTTTTACAGGTTACATTTGAGAGAGGAAAAATCTAGAGAAGGAAGGAGGGCTGTTGGGATGAGTAGGAGTTAGATTAAATTCCAACACTCCCTCTTAAGCTAACTACTATAAATCTAATCTGCATTTGAGACTTAACATACCTACTAAAGTAGAATGCTTATCTCTAGACAATGGCTTTGTCAAAATATCAGCCAACATACTGTCTGTATGACAGTAACTTAGTACAACATCTTTACTCTGAACTTTCTCTCTAAGAAAATGGAATTGAACTTCTATACGCTTAGTTCTATTATGAGTTCGTGGGTTCAGAGATAGAGCTATGCAGCTCTAATTGTTGCACTGGAGTACTGTTGGACTGATCTGTGGGAATTGTAGATCCTGCGACAACCTCCTTAGCTAGATTATTTCCTTCACTGTTGATGTAGCTGCAACATATTCGGATTCTGTGGAGGACAGAGAAATGCATTTCTGCTTTCTGTTGTTCCATGAGATGGGTCCTATTGCAAGGAAACAAATGTAGCCTGATGTGGATTTTTTGATATCCACGTCTCCAGCCCAATCTGAATCTGAATAAGTGGTCAATGTGAGTGTAGCTTTTGTTTTGCCATTATAGCTCAAAGCATAGTGCTTTGTAGCTTGAATGTACCTCAGTACTCTTTGCAGAGCTTTCCAGTGCTGTAAGCCTAGTTTGGACATGTACTTAGACAATGTGCTTACTACATATGCTAGATTAGGTTGTGTGTAGATCATAGAATACATAATAGATCTTATGACAGACTGATAAGAATATCTGCACACTTCTTGCTGATTTGCTTGAGTTTTGGGGCACATGTCTTTGAACAACTTAGCTCTTGGATCCATAGGTGTGTCTATGGGCTTGCAGTCCTCCATGCCATATCTGCGAAGTACATTAGTCAAGTAGGATTCTCGGCTTATAGTTATCATTTTGCCTGCGCGATCTTTGCTGATCTCCATACCAAGAAGGTAATGGACTGGGTCTAGATCAGTCATCTCAAACTCTGTTGAAAGCAGAGATTTGGTTTCCTGTAATAACTGATTTGAATTGCTGATAATTAAAGAATCATCAACGTATAGTGCTATTATGACATAGCTTGATCCTTTACGCTTGAGATATACATTGCAGTTTGCAGAGTAAGAAGTAAAATTGTGCTGCAACAAGAAGTGATTAATTTTGTCATACCAGGCCCTGGGAGCTTGCTTAAGACCATATAAAGCCTTATGCAATTTACATACTAGATGCTCCTTGCCTTGAAGGACATAACCTTCTGGTTGATAGATGAATATATTTTCTTGTATAAATCCATGTAGAAATGTCGTCTGGACATCCATCTGGTGAATGTCCAGATCTTCTACAGCAGCTATAGCCAGTAAGGTACGAATAGACTGATTCTTTACCACTAAACTAAAGGTCTCAGTGTAGTCTATCCCATATACTTGTTCAAAGCCTTTAACCACTAGTCTAGCTTTCCATTTGGATATTGATCCATCTGGCTTAAGCTTCAACTTAAAGATCCACTTAGAGTCAATTGGTTTTACACCAGTAGGAGGATTGACAAGACTCTAGGTCTTGTTCTTCATTAGAGACTGATACTTAGCATCCATGACAGCCTTCCAATTGTCTACATTGGGCATTTACAGAGCTTTTGCAACTTTGGCAAGTTCATCATGACTGATGAACACCTGTGGGACAAAACGATCAGGTTGCTGTCGTTGTCTTGCAGACCTTCGAGCTGCAGGTGCTTGAGTGGATGATTTTCCTTGGTAAATAATTGGAATCGTAGCATTTTGTGGATGAACAATCGTGGATTTGGTCCCATCGATTGTAAGCGGAGCTGTTGGGACAAACTCCTTTGTGTGAACAGTTGTAGGTCATTGCCTAACGATGGATGGTGGAACTGCTGTGGCATACTCTTGCATCGGCTGCTTCTGCTTGAAATCGTGATACTTGTCTTCAAGAAAGACAACATCACGGCTGATTGAGATCTGACCTGAATCAACATCATAGATGCGATATGCTTTATGCGATGTTGAGTAGCCAATGAAGATGTTCTTATAGCTTACTGGGTCCAGCTTCTTCCTCAGATCAGATGGCACTTAAGCATAGCAGAGACATCTGAAAACACATAGATGTTTCAAGCTTGGTTTTTATCCGTAGTAGAATAAGTCCTAGACTCTAATAATCCAATGAACCTTGTCTCTGATACCACACCTGTGGGAGCAGACACTGATATCACTCTATGGGCAAAAATAGATATCAGCTCTGATATCACTTCTATTAGAAGAAAAACAAATTGTTATAATTAGGAGGATCGTGGATTACTTGGAGAATGGAGTTATGAGTAGTTCTTTGTGTGTGAAATCAGATTATCAGTGTAGGAGTCATAGACTGCCATGAAAGAAAGATTGCAAAAGGAATTAGGCGTCTGAGACAGCCATGCAATTCTCTAATACTGATAACCTGATATGAAGAGAATGTAGAATTAATTCAAATGTCAAAGACAATCATATAATTCTCTTCTTAATTATGTTTGTGTGAGAGGAACGAGAGTTATCATTCAACAAGAATGCTAAGATGTAGAATAATAGCGAATCTATATATTGAAGTTGTAAATACAACGATCAGTCCACAATACAATTGCGTTGATAAGCGCGTGAACCTACTAGCAAATTCAAGACAATTGCTAAGGTTCTAAAATAGTTCTCTCTCTCTCTCTCTCTCTCTCTCTATATATATATATATATATATGATCACTAACTCTGAGGAGTCAGCTACTGGAAAAAAGACGTTCTCCACTATCTGACCTTATGTATTATAATCCTCTTCTCTTCATGCCCTCGCTCAATTACATGTATATATACATATCAGTTGAAGAATCTTGTACTAGCTTAACTTTACAATTACAAGATTGATAACAACTATAAAATTGATTAGTTTGTTGATGGAACGTGAAGGCTTTCTGGTCTGATAGCAAAAATCTGTGTATTTTTTGGTAGACTGGAAATGCAACACCCTTTGGCCTATACTTGAGGACAGCCTTCGGGATTTGTAAGACACCTTCAACGTTTGGAAGACACCTTTAGGATTTGTAGGGCAATTGTCACATTTTTCGCCTATCAGAAAACCCGTGTAAAACCACAGTGTCGAGTTTTTTTGCCTTTTTCGCCTATTTTAAAACTTGTGTAAAACTACAGTGTCGCCTGTCTAAAAACTTAGTTTAAAAACACAGTGTCGGATTTTTTGCATTTTTTGGCTGTGCGAAAAAATACGATAACAAAACCAGATTGTAGCGACAGTTCAATTTTCTGCAGGTTACATTTGAGAGAGTAAAAATTTTGAGAAGGAAGGAGGGCTGTTGGGATGAGTAGGCTATCCTCAATGGATGATGATAGCAAGGCTACTGCCTTGTCATTCTTCTCCCTCCATTCGTGTAGCTCCTTGCCTGTTGTTGTAGGCATCTCCTCGGTGCCATCTACCTTGGGGAATAATCCTTCACCCTTTAGTATCAGTGAGGTCTTAACTTTCCATGCCAGAAAGTTAGATCCTGATGAATCCAGAATTGTACAGATCTTGGATTGTATGCTGCTGATTGAAGCCATTGCTTCTGAATTCGTGTTCACTTGTTGATGGTTGTTTGTTTAAATGCTTAGCCCCTTGGATCTGATAGCTTGTCGGCTATGTTAGACCATGACAAAGTAGGCTCTGATATCATTGATGCGAAAAATGTGCTTAGAGCTAGAACTCTGGTGACAAACTGATAGAAAAATCTCGAACGATTTGCAAACAGTTTCGTGAATCTTGAATTATTTCTATTCGAGTACAATTCGTGTTGGATCAATCAGGCTCTGCAACACAACAAAATGAAAAAAGACGAAATCTAGATGAAAACGAAACGAAGCAAAGCGAAACTTAGGTGAGCTCTGACCTTGATTCATGCTGGAAGCATAGAGATCGTGAAACGACACGAAATGAAACGAAGCGAAAGAGTTCGCGACAAGATCAATCAGGCTCTATAATGAGACGAGACGAAACGAAACGAAACGAAATGAAACTTAGATAAGCTCTGATATTGATTTACCCTTATAGCCAAGTGATTGCAAAGCAAAGCACGAAGCGAAAGGATTTGCGAAGAAGCGAAAGGATTTGCGAAGAAGCGAAAGGATTCGTGAACAAGATCAGTTCGTTAGGAATTCAGATATGATTGATGGTCACTGCCGGCTACATCATTCCTACAATCCTTCAGAGTGTAGATAGACACTGCTAATCTACTTTAATAGATTAATATAGCATTCGATCAAATCAAACCAAAGTGCAGAATCGAATAAACAAGCAAATCAGACACACAAATAGTAGTAGACAAAAAGACATTCAAGATCATACAATCATACAGATTAATATGTGCACAACAGTGTCAGAAATGGTGAACTCCTGCAACTTTGTCACAGCACAAACAAGATACGAAAGTCAAACGAGAACGATTCGCGACAGTCAACACATCTTTGACTCGAAGCACGAACGATTCGCAAATCATTCGTGAATCGCAAACACACCTCCAGGACCGCAAACCGCAAAAGGGACGCAAAACAAAAACTACCAAAAGAAACGAAAAGAACGAGAGCAAATGGGAGATTACGAAACAAACGAAGAGAAATCTTTTGCGCTGCCAACTGACAGCTCAACAAGCTTCTCGCCCAACTGAAATGAATAGCAACGACGAAGACTAACTAACTAGTTGATTAGTGTTAACTAGTCTTGTGATTCTACGTTTAGCTATCTTGTAAACTCCACACAATGGAGGTATAAACGATCCTCTCTAGATCATAACAAAGAGAGTGAATACAAAGATCTGTAAGAGACAGAGAGAGACGTAGCAAATAGAGTAAGAAAGCAAAATTACCATAGCTGTGCATGAAAGTCTGCCAATGAGTAGAACACAATGTAAGAGCAGAGTGTCAATCCGCCAACGAGCGAGACACTGACGATCTCGCTCCAAAGCCAAACTGATAATACAGTCACTCTGTTTTAGTGTATCTCTTTGTCTTGTGCTGTGTGTCTTGATTGCTAGAATAGAATGTGTTCTATGATGCGTAGTCACGTGTCTGGGATCCTGTAAGAACTTCCACACGAAAAGAAAAATTAAAGACAAAAAATTGTTCGCGAATCAGAAGAGTGAGAAGACGAACACGAAACAGTCTCTTACTTCCGCGACATGGTATCCGAGTTGATCTGTTATCACTATTGATATCCCAGCAGTTATTCTTCCAGACAACACAATATGGCTACGACAACCCAGACCAGAGTAGCAATCAGTCTTGATGGTGCAAATTATAGAATTTGGAAATTTAAAATCAAAACACTCCCAAAGGGCAAAGGCATCTGGTTGGTGATGGAGCTCTTAGAGGTGCAGCCTCCAAAGGGAGACCCGATGAGAGCTGAATGGATTAGAAAGGATGAGTGCGCAATGGCGATCATCGTTTCATCCATAAATGAAGATCTACTCATGCAGATTGAGCAGCCATGCAGCATGGGAAAGATTGAAACAGAAGTATGAAGTGAGGACTGCAGCTTCAGTCATGCACCTTCACAATCAACTGCAATCAATATGGTGGGATGGCAACCAGTTGGATCAGCACGTTGAGAAGATCAGAACGATCTTCGCTCAACTTCTTGCATCAAGATAGGAGCACCAAGTCCCAGCACCACAGCAGTTGATGTACTTCATGAAATCTCTACCGATGTCCTATCAGCCATTGAGAATGCTCATACTGAGTCTACCAGATATGACATTCGACAAAGCAGCCAGTCTTGTCGCTGTTGAGAGACTGATGAAAGACGAAGGAGAGGGAAGTAGTGATCAAGAGAAAGCTCTCTTCACGAAAGGAAAGAAGAAGAACAAAAACAAGCCAAGATTCGAGAAGACAAAGTCCTCAAATCAACAATTAACTTCCTATGATCACTGCCACAAACCAGGCCATACGGCCAACAAATGTTGGTTCAATCCAACAATACCCTACATGCACTACAAGAAGAAAAGGCATTCTGCATATGACTGCAAATGGAAATCAGTATATGCCATTTGTGTAATTCACCTGATCATGAGACTGATTTTTGCAACTTCAATCCTCAGATAATTTAGCAACGGTATGCCCAGATGGGATATCGAGAACCACATTATGGAGGAAATATGGCAGCTCGTCAATCTGCTCTTGGATAGCCAGAACGATTAGCCTTACCTGCCCCACCAAAGCACCCCGCTCCTCCTGCCAATTTGATGGAACCAAAATCTTACAGAAGTGTTGAGCAATGGAACTATGGTAATGATCAAGAAGGTAGATCTTCAGAACAATATGCTATTTATGCTGCCGCACAACAACAAGCATCTAGAAACTGGACCAGAGTACCACTTGGATGCTTTGCATGTGGAGAAAATCATAAAGTTGCAGAATGTCCAAATAAATCAGAAAATATGATTTTAGATCAGCTCACAAAACCGCTCGACAAGCCACTTTTTGCCAAGCAAATAAAGACAATTGAATTAAACAAACAAAGCTGCAAGGTTCAAGAGGGTAATGCGTCTTTGACTCGAAGCACGAATGGTTTGCGAATCATTCGCGAACCGTAAGCACACCTCCAGGACCGCAAACCGCAAAAGGGACGCAAAACAAAAACTACAAAAAGAAACGAAAAGAACGAGAGCAAATGGGAGACTACAAAACAAACGAAGAGAAATCTTTCGCGCTGCCAGCTGGCAGCTCAACGGGCTTCTCGTCCAGCTGAAACGAATAGCAACGACGGAGACTAACTAACTAGTTGATTAGCATTAACTAGTCTTGTGATTCTACGTTTAGCTATCTTGTAAACTCCACACAGTGGAGGTATAAACGATCCTCTCTGGATCATAACAAAGAGAGTGAATATAGAGATCTGTAAGAGACAAAGAGAGACGTAGCGAATAGAGTAAGAAAGCAAAAATACCATAGATGTGCATGAAAGTCTGCCAAATGAGCAGAACATAGCGTAAGAGCAGAGTGTCAATCTGCCAACGAGCGAGACACTAACGATCTCGCTCCAAAGCCAAACTGATAATATAGTCACTCTATTTTCGTGTATCTCTTTATCTTGTGCTATGTGTCTTGATTGCTAGAATAGAATGTGTCCTGTGATGCGTAGTCGCATGTCTGGGATTTTGTAAGAGCTTCCGCACGAAAAGAAAAATTAAAGACAGAAAATTGTTCGCGAATCCGAAAACTGAGAAGACAAACATGAAACAGTCTCGCTTCCATGACAAACAACTACTTTTCAAGCACTGCATGACAGATCCACGCAGTGCATTGGCGTGAGAGAAATACAGTTCTCTCACGAATCGTGTCTCGCTTACTAGCGAACTTCTGGATCTGTAGATCCTCTACAAAAATGTCTCGCACGCAGGCGGACATGTATTCTGTATTTTTCGTCTTCTGACTTCTTGTCTTTTTTTACAATATTATGCATCAAACAAAAATTATATAGTTCGCAAATTTTTTTGTGTCGTGTCGTGTAACTTACAAATTAGAAAGATTAAACATCTACAACTAATCGCGAATTACAAGAGTGGCAGATTAGCCACGATCTAGAATACTTCTGCTGATGTCATGATATGTGACCAAATATTTGTACCCCATGGTACTTGGCTGATCTTCTTGGCCGTTCGTGGAGCAAGAAAGATTTTGTGTCGCCAAACAATTTCGTGTCGTGTGTCAGGAAATTGTTTGCGAACAATTTTGTTAATTGTGTCTTTTTTTGTCAAAATTTGTGTGGTACGTCTGGTGTTGCTTAATAGTGTTCATAACACTATAGCAGGGGTTTTGGTATGATTATGAAGCCAGTCATTGGGTTTCTAGTTCGGATATTGCCATAGATTATACTAGAAGGTAACTTAAGTTTGAATCCATTCACCTCATAAGGAGTCCATCTCAAATATTCTTTTTAATGATATAAATGTTCTTCATTTACTAGTTCTTGTATTCTCTCCAATCAAGCAAACTTAATTTTATTCAATCTTTGATGCAATTGCCATGATTTATCTACGAAAGCTTGACCATCTTTTTCAATGGTTTTATCATGATAATGTATGTGGTTTTGGAAATATATAATATACATATAGCTCTAATGGTGTTTTTCAACCACTTTGAGCGGTAGCTTTTCCATGTTTTTCAATGGATCAGCAATATGGGATTTATTATGCTTGTAAATTGCCATTATGTTTGTTAAGCATAGAGCATATTCGGTAAACCAAAACAGAAACTGAAATCTATTTTATGTTGACTGTTTTTTCACCTCAGACAATAAATTAGTGAATTATTAATGACTGTAAAACTATATTTCTTACTGCAGAAGGTAAATCCATTAGTCATCTTTTACTGCATTACACATTTAGTATAAATAGACTGATCAGATTCCATTCTTTAATTCCATTCATAACCATTGAAATAATATACTGAATAACATTTACTCATCTTCTATATGTATTATGAAGTGAATTAAGATGAGTCAAAACAGAGATGAGCAATAAAAATTACCTCAGTCTTTTTACTTTGACTTAAGTTTCAAGGGCATGTCCACAGGTTAAGGGATCTTCAGCAGGTCTGGTTCAATATGTACTTCATTGTTTCAAAGTGACTTTGAATATTTTCTGTGAATGTACTAAAGTCCTTTCAAACTGCATGTCTCCATCTTTTATTTGTCGGGTCATCTTCTTCACCTTTCCATGAATCGAATGAGAGAGAGATAAATCAATGGACAAAGATATGAAAAGAGAGAGATCAGAGAGCGCGACTGTGAGAGAGACAACGAGAGACAGAGTGGCAGATCTGCGGCTGTAGGAAGAAAGATAGAGAGATGCGCAGGTAGATAGATGGAGAGCAGGTGCGCAGACAGATGGAGAGCGCAGTAGGATGAGGAAGGAGAGAGATATGGAGCAACTCAGAGAGAGATGGAGGTGTAGCGACTAAGAGAATGAGGGAAGGTAGCAATTTCAGAGAGGGGAAGATGTAGAACAATGATTGTTTTAAAGGGAATGGATGGATACGCTACATGAGAGAGAGATGAAGGTCAGTCCATTGCATCAAAAAGGAATATGAAAGTTTGACAACAATTTCAGACAGAGGCTAAAGCCTGACCAGCGATTTCAGACAGAGATTAAGTCTGACCAGTGATGAAGCAGTAGGCAAGAGCGCAGACAGATCTACATGAAATGTCTTCTTCACATGATCATAGTTCCAAAATCGATCATACTATCCAATCTCTCTACATCACCAGAACGACCTCCGAATGCCTCATCCCCCTTCTCCTTGCGTGGGAGAAAATGGTTTGAAAGGCCATCCTCTTCAAAACACCACAATCTCTCCTTCTCCCTTGAATCCGATCCACTAAATTCCATTCTACGAATTATCATAAAAATTTCCATATCCGTTGGACATGTGTCCATAGCAAATTGGATGTTTTCCGAATCATCCAAAAGACCATAGTGGAAACTCTGCTCCACTGACCATTCGAAGTGTCTCTACTTCATAACCACCCTTTATTGAAGGGCAAAATGCATTCATAATTGTCTTATGAGTCTTCATATTGACACAACTCTTTTATAAACTATTTTGGCCTCAAGAACCATTTTCCTTTCATGCTTTGAACTACTTTCAAGATACAGGTACATGGACGATTTATGTCTCCAAGAAATTAACTGACATCCATTTTATTTTCACATACCCTAACTTAGTGCTTTATATTCTCAACTATTATTCCCAAATGGAACTCGAATAATCTTCTGTGAGCAATCAACAATTGCTTCTCAATTGAAACTTCATGAAGACAATATAATCCTCGCCACCGCAAATCGTCTGATCATCATGTTTTGCAATGCAATAAAGACTTTCATTATTTGCTCATTGATTTCAATTTGAGAATCGACATAGTACTTTAAATTGGCAATTTTGAACTGGCAATTTCTGTCCTGTTCTTTACTTAGACATTTTGAATCATAAACTGCTCGTCATTAGAAACTGTGACTGAACGTCCTTTTGTCTTCATGACCATTAACCTTAGGACATTCCTTAATCTTCAAAAGAGTATTATTTGTGATGATCGTTGATTCAATTGTTGTATTTTCGTTGATTGGTTGTCTTCGTCTTGAACTGAACTTTGAGTGTCGTTGTTTGCAGGACCCTTAGCCTTTGGACCTTTCCTTGAAACTTAAGTCAGTGCCTTAAAGGTACCTGGGCATCTTTTATTAATCATGATACAAATAAGATACATTGATCAATTACAACATGGCAAACAATGGCCATTAACAACTATAGATATTTTTGTCCATCAGAGTCACTTATAAGTATTGCTATTTAACAAACTTATTAAAAATAGTAAAGTTTTAAAAATAGCTCTAATTCTTCTGATATAACTGTCATTTGACGACTTGATACATTTGAACATGCCATAGAATTTCATAGCTACTCTTTAACATAGCCACTTTCGTACATCAGTAAAAAGTGGCATAATAGCAGATTTTGCACATATGAGATACATCTAGCACAGTTTCTTTTAGAAAATTAGCATCAATGATTGTAGTTGCTGAAATTTTGAAATTTTGACCAGAAAAATGCACAACATGTTTTCCCCCCACTTAAATGTGAAGCATCCCCGCGAACAGAGGGAATAGTCTTTGACATTTGATTTTGTATCATAAAGCCATTGATTTAGCCTGACGATCTTTTCATCTTTTCAACATTTCAAGGTTTTCTTCGTCAATTAATGGGCTCAGCACACAATATAGTGTGATGCTAACCATTATTATTCAGGAGCATAAATCCAAAGGCCATTGATTCAGCCTTTAGATCTTTCAGCAACATTGTCTTTATCCAGAATGAAAATCCTGCATTACATCCAGCCCGTGTCTATAGAAAATATGCTCCCACTCCCATCAAATCATAATGTAATGCTTAATGCAATCTTCATTGTCGTAACAAGATATGAATGCAGTTTCTTAGCTTTGTGTCTAGGTCTTCATATAATGTAGTGTGTGCAATGCAACTGGTTCTAAAAGTTGGACTTTCGTCATTCACATTGTGAATATCTCTCTCTCATAAAAATCTATTCACTTCTTATATAATACATAGTTTTTTTTAAAGCAAATGTTCATGCTATACCTCACGTTTCTACTCTCATAGATAGATTTTGAATTGAGATCTAATATTTTATATTCTTACAAAAGAAAATCTATGATCCAATCATATCTCTCAAGACTTTATGAACAACAAAATGAAAAACACTCATCATATTCTCTCACTCATTTTTCCACTCATCACTCAAAAGATCTCACAAATATTCTCAATAAAAGATCCAAGATGGTCTTCAGCAACAACAGATGTCTTTGACATAGATCCATGATCATCAATAGGTGTTTTTTTTTCTTTTCTTTTCCTTCACTCACCTCCCCACTGGTAATGTTTTATCCATTCTCATCTTCATTTTTCCTCTCAATACCACCCTCATGACACTATTCAACAAAAATGCCCATCCCACGTACTAGAACATTTCATCCCATCTGAAGATCAATGCATAATGCAAGTAGACATGAAATGCAAGGTCTCAGATTTTTCATCAGATGGATGCATACACCACTGTGTCTAATTGATGCAAGTGTAATGTGTGTGGATATTTTACCTCCAATCTTCATATAGAGTGTATCACCTTCCAAGATGTATATTATATCCTTCTCAAATAAGATGAAATATTTTTCTCAAGATAGCCTCTCACACATTTGTGTCATAAAAATAAAGTTAGTTGTTCAATTGGTAGTCGAACCACTAGTTTCTCCTTACTATAAGCTTAAAAAATAAAAGTATTTGATAGATATGGCAAATTGAGTTTGTAAAAATATAATCATTGAAATCTGTGCATCTCGTCCATAAACACACACTATATTTGAATTTGTATTGGATCCTACATTCAAGCTGTCATTGCATATTGTATATTCTATTAAAACCATATTTTCATAGGCTGCTCATATATATTTCAAACATGAAGTTCACATTGATATGTAAATTTCTTAATCCTCCATTCACATATTAAAATATGTTGCCAAATTATGTGTCTAGTTGATTAAGGTAACAACTTTGAATGATAGTCATTTTTCTAAATAATCTCATTGTCGACAGTTGCTAAGTAGTTTTATTAAATGACAATTTTTCGCCATATTGTAATGATGAAATGTACTTTATATCATGATTAATAAAAGATGCCCAGGTACCATTAAGGCACTGACTTAAGTTTCAAGGAAAGGTCCTAAGGTTAAGGGTTCGACGACGATCAGTTGCGGTTTCCAGTGGAGAGCAGTTTGTGACTTAAAAAATCTTGTTACTGGAAGAAGTGAAATGAAAATGGCAGTTAAAAAAAATTGTTGATGCAAAGTACAGTGCACACTTACAAATCAAACTTGTTGGGTTGATGTTAGACAAGTTTTCCGAGTTCGAAATATTGATATTTTGGTGATTTTCCTTGGTGGGGATGATGGTTGATTATACTGAGTGTCGGTTTGTATGCAATGCTGGGTTGCCAGTTTTATGATGGTTCGTGTTGAATACGAAGTCACGGATAACACAGGCAAATGGAAGGAATGGTGATACCTATGGGACAGTTCGACATCAGGGGGAAAATCGGAGTTTCAAAAACCCGAAACTGGGAAAATGGTTTTGGAGGTCAAAATGTTCAAGATAGGCCTTTAGTGAAAAGTTAGTTATGAGGCACCTCCTATCTCACCTGAAGAAGGCAGGGAAATAGGAAAGAAGAACGGGTGCATTCTACGTAAAGGAGAGAAGAGATTAGAGACTGTTCATGCAAGAACTGTGTCAAGAGAGATGATCAGAGAGCAGTCAGTCCCTCAGATTTCCATTGTGGAAGCAACCCAATGTACTCATTGCTTAATGTTTGAAGTAAATACATACTGAATCTTTGTGTGAAACTAAAGTGCAGATTGATCTTTTTGCAATTTGTTTACAGCCGTGGTGAACCAGATCTGATGGCGGTTGTTGCACTAAATCTGAATCCTATTGGACAGTTGAAATGTGGGGTAGTGTGAAGGACTACTTTGCTTGTTGTCGCTCTGAACGGAATAGCTATGGATTAGCTTTATGCGTCTGAAATCTGCCATGAACTGAGAAAATACTTCCGTGAAGTCCATCGCTGCTTCTGTGGAAGAAGAATCTGATTTTGAAGAGATCATTGCTGCCCTGTTCAACAGAAGACAGAAGATTGTAGACAGCCGCTCCATTCTTGACAGATTGTAGACAGCCGCTGCAGATTATTAGAGCATAGGTGACTGTCTGCTGTGATTTAGGTGCATATAGGAGAGATGAGTGCAGATGGCCGATGAGTAGGAGGTGCAGAGGCGTGAAGCCCGTTCCAGAGAAGAAGCTGTGGCCAGACTTGATCCAAACGGCCGTGTGTAGTGCATGCGACAGAGAAGAGTTACCATCGATCTTTTTCTTGACTGGGGAGCGACCCATTGCACCGCTAAGAGAGAGAAAGGGCCGTTCCACCATCGCGACCCAGCCCGCGCTTATTTATGGGTTGGGTGAGAGAGACTACCCGGTAAAGATATTAATGGAACCAGCACTTTGGGAGTAAAGTATGTGGGCTAAGAGAAATGCAGAGTGACTCCAAAGTTGAAGAAAAGACCTTAGCCTATGGACAGTCTCCTTGAAATTTAAGTCAGAGCATAAGGATCTGAGGTGAAATCATTTACCTTTTTACTGTATTTTTTTGGTTAATCATTTGGTTAAGCATGTAGACTTGTTTTTTTCGGTTATTATGAATACTAAGTATCTGTTTTTATGAACCTAAAAAAAATTGGATTCATGTGCTCATATTGAATCTATAACCCAGAGTATACTATAAATGGTATGTTTTTACAATCTAATGAATTACAGATTTACCTTCTGTTGTAAAAACATCAGAAAATAAAGAACAATTAGATTCTGT